>MBAC02008669.1:0-35568 GCA_001712635.2 Nothophytophthora sp. Chile5
CTTCGCGCGACACATCCTCTCCTTGTACCACCTCGGGCTTCTTTGGACGACCTTCAAGGAAAGTCTCCATCAGCACCTTGGCGTCCGGTTGGTCCTTCTCCAACAGCTTCCGTTGATACTCTTGGTCAAGCTGCTGGACATGCGTGCGCACCTTGTCCTTCCACATGGTGAATTCTTGTTTATTGCCGGAGAAGCGCTCGAGACCGAGAGAGGTGGTGGACTTGGGTGCTTGAGTCATCTTGAGCGAGAGGGGTCTTGGTTTCGTATTTGAAATGTTCGACTTTGTCGTATGCCGTCAGTTTGGAAGTGGGAGAGGGAAGCATGAAGCACCAGGAGCAGCCTGGTGCCTTGCCAACCTTCACCACCATCCATCACATCCCTCGGCTGGTTGTCCTGCGATGTGCAGCTTCTTTCCTTATCTGATTGGCTAAAATAAACTTATTCACAATTCTAACCAATAGGATCTCAACTGTGTTCTTACCCAAAACACGGTGGGTTGTAACACTGTGGCCTCTGCGGCGCCCACACACGTATCTCAGAGCAAGGAGATCCATCTGATGGTTTCGGAGAGCTGCTTGCCGCTCCTGGAGGCGGATCCGATCGACTGCTTCTTAGCAATTGGCGACGGCGACGCTGGCGTCCCAACGTGCGCAAGTGTCGGCACAGACAGTGAGTGCACTTCGGTGGACGGCGAGCGTAGCGCGTCTGACAGCGTTGGTGCGTCGTCCGCGTCTTCTTCTCCCGCCAACGCGACTGGTTCAAGCGACGGCAGGTCTAAGGACGCCAAGCGACGGTGCACGTACCGCGAGAAGCAAAAGAACCAGCGCGATGACTTGCGACGCCAAGTAACCGAGCTGTCTTCGGAATTGGTCGTGCTGCAGGAAGCGCACACGGCTGCTGAGAACAAAAGCAGGCGCGAAATGGCGACGTCGGGTAAAATGTGGAAGGCACTCGCGAGTCAGCGTCTACAAGCACGATTGATCGCGGAGGAGCAGCAGCGGCGACTGCATGCAGCCATTGTGAAGCGGTCTACTTTGATCGAGAGTATTGGTGCCGTGGTGCGGAAGCGCATCGCCGAAGCGGAACCAGCACGGGGAAGAAATCAAGGAGTGGACAAGAGAGCGCGGCGAACGTCGCCCAATGACGCGCTGTACGAGACCTACCTCAACGAGATGGATGAAGTGTACGCTCGAACTGACGAGGTGTTCCGTTCCAGCGAGCTGCACTCAGTGACTGAAGTTGGTCTGCGCTACGAACCCTCTCGAGTAACTGATGCTGCGTCGGGGCATCATGAGTTGGTGGGCAAGATTTCGACGCCGTTCAATTTCCAGCGAGTGTGCCATGCTCTTAGTATAGTTGCGTGCATGGAGAACCGTCAGGAAGATCGGGAGACCTACGATGGGTTCGATGCCTCGGACGGCACGATCGCCGCGAAGTTTCGCGTCTCGAGTCACCGATCCGACAGATCGCTAGTGCAGTACTTTGTGATGCGTCGGTACCAGGAACGTGATCGGTTGGTGGCCATCTGGCGCAAGTTCACAGAGGGCGAGGGGGTCTTCGCCGGCCTGCACTCGGATGAAACCGGATGGAACGTCGTCCGGCCATCGCCAGGTTGCGTTGACGGGGGGACCGTGATGGAGTCCATCATCCGCTTCGTGCCCATGAATTTCAGCAGCGCGACCAGCTCGGCGGCCTTGATTGGGCAATTCACCGACATGGTTGTCAGCACTGGGGAAGAAGACTGCCAGGAGTGTCTGCGGAGGCTGGAGAAGCTGCTGCTCGATGAAGCGTTGGGGGTGTGATGGCGCCGCCGCGCTTTGGTTTTGTTCTCGTGGGTATCTGCTTCCTTGATTTCACTTTTTTTTATTATAATTTTTAGTAAACTCAGACCGCACTGCCTTGACACGCTTTGTCCCCGTCGCCAACCAGGCAGTTGCCCGGTTGTCCAGCCAACATCCAGCGCCTTCGCCAAGCGGAGGAGAGCAATGCATGCCTTGTTACCCATCGGCAGCGCTCACATATCGGAGCCAGAGCGTCAATTGCTCGCAGCTTCCTCTGCTTCTAAACCTTTGTAAATATAATCGGATGGAAATGAAAATACGTGAATACATAGTTCCGGGCCACGCACGGTTCCGGACCACCTACCCTCCGTTTGCGTCACGTGACCATCATTTAAAATCCAGAACATTCGTCCCCTAACCTCCTCCAAGGATTAGGGTGTCAACTATTCCTTGCCGACTTTTTATTTGCATTCTTCAGTTTATGCGGCAAAGGGCACAACGCCAGCCATCGCATCGCCATGACGGACGCGCTGCTCCTCGAAGACGTCGTGAGCTTCCTGCGGGACTACGCCGAGCCCACGCTCTCGGAAGGGCTGGAGCTGGGAGACGTGGCCAAGGAGGTCGATCTCTTCGCTTTGCCCGACTTCTTTGCCGTCGCAGACTGCGAGATTGACGATATCCACGATGTGACCAGCAACGACAGCGACTTGAGCTCCGTCAAGAGCGAACGCTCCTGTGCAGACACCATCTCTTCTTCTCATTCGACTCCAGTGGCTGCGAGCGAAAGCGTGAGGTCCAAGGACGCGGTGCGGCGCAGTACGTACCGCGAGAAACAGAAGCGAGCGCGTGAAGAACTGTACTGCCAAGTGGCGGAACTGTCGGCGGAGCTGGCCGATCTGCAAGGCGCTCAAGCGACAGCCAAGACCGAAGGAGCGGTGACGTCTTCTACGGCAGTGTGGAAGGCTCTTGCGAGGCAGCAGGCGGAACGTCGACTGGTGTCGGAGGAGCTGCAACAGCGACTGTATGTAGCTGTCCATGAACGCGCAGCCTTGATCGAGGATCTCGGTCTGCTAATGCACAAGCGATCTAGCTCCGAGGAATCCGCTGATGAGAGCGACAACCTGAAGATGAACAAGAGACCTCGTGTCGAACCAGCACGCAACGCGCTCTTCTCGGCGTACCTCCAAGAACTGGACGCGGTTTACGCCCGAACCGACGAGGTTTTCGACACGGCAACCGAATCAGCAGTACTGGGGTACATTAACATCAAGCACTTGACTGATGAGGACACTGGCCACCTCCAGTTTTCGGGCAACGTGTCGGTGCCCTTCGCTTTCCAGCGGACGTGTCGCGCACTGTGGCAACTGGAGTACCAGCGCCATCGCTGGGAGGATCGCGAGATTTACGATGGTGTCGACAAGCCGGAGAACACCATGGCCATGAAGTTCCGCATCTCGTGTCGCCAGAAGGACGGCCTCGCCAGATCCCTAGTGCAGCACATCGTCATTCGGCGGTACATGGAGGAGGAGCGCATGGTGATTGTATGGCGCAAGTTCACGGAGGGCGAGGGCGCCTTTGCGGGCTTCCAGTCAGATGAGACGATCTGGCAAGTCATCCGACCCACCGCGAGCTCCTCGGGCGGCGGGACCAGCATGGAGGCCTGCGTTCGCTACGTGCCCATGCACTTGAGCAGCACAGTTGATGCGGGGGCTCCCATTGGGCAGTACACCAGAATGGCTCTCGGCTCGGGGGAAGAGGATTGCACGGAGAACATACGCCGCCTGGAAGAGATCCTCCTGGATGAAGTGCTGAGGGAGTGAGCAAGGCGAGGTCGGCAAAAGTCTCAATCTCATGCACACTTGCGTGTATAGTATTTTCGATCGTATAGTACTTTTCAGCTGCTATCACTCTTACTGGAGTAAGATGGCGTCAACATGCTATGCTATTTGCAGTTGCCCATCGTGATTACTTTCTCAGGAAGAGCGATTATTACCTCGGCGTAAACAATTGTCGATTGTGCCGCTACCTTCATTCCGCTTTCGCGCAGCGCTCCTATTCGCTAAAATGAAGGTCTTTTCTGTATGCAACCCTTTTGATTGGGCCGAGTCGCGTTTCTGCAACGACAGGACCAACACTCTCGTTCCCATCATGATGATAGGTGAGTCAGAGAGCCAAATCGGGAATTGCGCCGCCGCCAGCCGCCCGATCACACTTTAATATGACGAGTCGCAAGGACGCCGTGTTCCTCGAGGAGATCGTGAGCTTCCTGCATTCCTGCGACCAGCCCGCGTTCCCGCTGTCGCTGGGGCTGGACAACGTGAGCCCGGAAGCGCTGCTGATCGACGCTGAGGCACTCTTGTCACCGTCACTCGCCTCAGTCCCTCTCGATAGTGACGTCAAACAGGTCACTAACAGCAAAACCAAGCCGATTCCACACGAGGTTCTGAGATCGAAGGACGCCGTCCGCCGTCGAAAGTATCGCGAGCAACAGAAGCAGGAGCGCGAGAAGCTCCATCGTCAGGTCGCCGAGTTATCTGCGGAATTGGCGAGCATCCAAGCAGCCAATGAAGATCCCACTACCTGGCGACCAACCGAGCAGAAGCTGTCCGATTGTCTATGGAAAGCGATCGCCAGCCGCCAACGCGAAGGTCGACGAGCTGCCGAGGACCAGCAGCGGCGACTTCACGCGGCTATCAGCGCCCGAGCCACTCTGATAGCAGATCTCAATGGCTTGTTACGCCAGCGGATCCGAGATACAAATGTACTGGATTATGATAGTCACCAAGGAGACGAAGACATCGACGGCGCCTCCTATCGCCACAAGAGGATGCGACTCGAGGCACCGGACGCAGCGCTGTACGAAACGTATCTGCGCAAACTGGACGCCATTTTCGCGCAGACCGACGAAGTCTTCGCCTCCTGCGGCGTGGATTCCATATCCGGATCCTCACCCAGGTCCAGACATGTCCGCAAAATGACTGGAGGCACCGAGTACTTCGAGTACGTGGACAAGCAATTGCTGCCCTTCGACTTCCGTAAAACCTGCCGCTCGATCTGGCAAGTGGCGAATCTCCAGCATCGCCAGCAAGATCGCCAGCTTTATCGTGGCATGACCGACTCGGAGAACACTTCGGCCGTGAAATTCCGCGTTGTCAGCCATCAGAACGGACCCGCCGTGTCCTTACTACAGCGCGTCGTAGTGCGTCGTTACGAGGAACCTGACCGCGTGGTGCTCGTCTGGAGTGTGTACACAGAGGGAGAGGGGTGCTTCAAGGGACTGCGTTGCGAAGAGACGGGCTGGTGTCGAGTCCAACCGGCCTCCAGCTCCTCAGAAGCCGGGACAATCCTGGAGGAATGCGTGCGCCATATGCCCATGCACTTCAGCAACGACATCGCCAGGGAGCCGGTCGTCGGCCAGTTCACGGAGATGGTGCTCAGCACGGGCGAAGAGAACAACCAGGAGGTTCTGCATGCCATGGACAAACTGCTACTCGATGACGTCTAGACCCGAGTCGCTGTGAAAGATCAGATAACTTAAGGCAATAAATGTCGTCCCAACTGCGGATCACACTAGTTCCCATCAGCCAATTGGCCGACGAGAGTTCCGACTGCGGAAATGACGGCGCCGACGTCCAGACCCGCGCCATTCTCGCCCTCCGTCTTCGCCTCCGAGTCTTCTGTGGACGACGCGAACACTTCAATCGGGAGTTCCACCGCCACATTCTTGTGTAGCGTGAAGTGGCACGTGACCGCCACAACGTACTCGGAGGTCATCGAGTTCGTCTTGGCCGACGGATACAGCGGCAGCGCGGGATTCTGCCTAGCCAGTGTGAGTTCCGTCGCGTCTTCGAGGGTTTTATGCTCTCGCACCCCTCGGAAATGGTGCGACCGCGCATTGTGCGACCCCGAGCCGTTCACGGGGATCTGGTTTCCGGCTGTAAACGTGATGGTACGACGCAAGCTCACGCTCACGCTGTCCACCGCCTCGGAGCTCTGGTTGCTAACGGTCCAACGCACCGAGACGAACCCTCCGACAACCTGCGAACTGCGATTGATAGCTGCCGAGAGGTGGCAGAGGCCGATGGCTCCGAAAGGCGAGTGCTTTTCCTGGGATGTGGACACTTCAAGCGGCCGCGGGACATGATCCACCGCTCGCGAGTACACCACGAGCTCCTCCGTGGTCTTGAGATCCCGGTTGAGAGGGAATTTCGTCTTCATACTGGCCGTGATGGTGTACCGGAGTCGCATGGAGGTGTTGCTCTGTGCTCCACACCCGGCGGTCTCCATGGAGCCAGGCAGGCCAGCTCGTAACGGGTACTTGAACGGGAAAACGTATCGCCCCTTTGGATACTTGAGCCATGCTCCGCTAATTGTAGCCTAACGAAATGCAGGAGAGATCTGTCAGTAGTTGGTTCCTTATCGATCGATTGCTGGACAATCAGCAGACCTTGTCTATCAGAAATGGCTTGGAGAAGGAGAGTGTCAGCTTCTTCTGCTTCATTTGGAAATGCTCGGCGCCTTCCACCAGCACCTCCAGCTCTGGGAACCCCACAGAACAACCAGATGCGACGTCACTCGGTCAGTGTTTGCTCCTCTTTCAGACTCCCGGGATATGTGCGCTTCGGAGCTGGTCTCTCATACCTCCGCACTTCTCGGGCTCCGTGATGTGCAGTATGAGATCGCCTCGGACCTCCTCGCCCGGGAAGTAGCCGTCCTGGTCCAGTTCCGCCTTGATCGAGCCGATCTCGTTCCCCATAGCGACCGTCGCCTTGGCGTCTACGTCGACTTGCTACTCGAATGGCAGATTGGCAACTGACTGAGCTCTGAAATCTCAATGATAGCACTGGATACATCCAATGTACCCATAATCCACGTAGTGATAGTACTATCCAGTTTTTGTATGTGCTGTCAGTAGTATATCCAGGGCTTTACTATAATAGGTAGTAACGGGAACGACATCTTCTGCACTACTACAGCAATGTTACGATAGTAATATTTTCGACTACAGTAAAATGTCACGAACGACTTCCTGCAGTTCCGCAGCTCGAATATTGACGCTCTTGCTGTGCGTCAGTGACACCTTCATATCGGCGCGGTCCGTTAGTTATCCGAGTCCGCAGCGCACTCATCACGAATCCTCCCATGCCGAAGAGGCTTTCCGTTACTATAGTAATCGTAGCTCCGAGATTTGCAAACTACTGGCTACTATAGTTGAACTACTATTGCCATTTACAGTAGTACTATTCCATAGTAGCTGTTATCAACTCCTCTTCATAAATCAAGTCGCATTTCGTGGCTGACATGTGCCTCCGAGACCGTCACTAGACACTTCGCGACACCCGCAGAAGCTGCGCCTCCATTTCGCGGTAGATGAAGCTCACGTCTTCTTTGTAGGAGTTGACGACCAGCTCGGTCAAGACGTGACTTTGCTCCGTCGAGCAGCCTTCGGCGCGTTTCGGAGTCATTCGGACGCATGAATGCATCACTGTCCGCCCCGCCAAGGCTGAAGTCCCTTCCTCATGATGGGTCGCCTGTGGGAACGGCAGCATGCGCTCAATGACGACCCAGCCCGTTTCGTCTGTCGAGAGACCGGCGAGCTCTTCTTCGCCTTCGGACAGACCGCGCCACACCAGCACCATACGGTTGGGCTCCATGTATCGCCGTAGAACCAGCTTCAGATCCAGGAACATCGTGGTCGTGGGCTTGAGAGTAGCGCATTGGAGACGGAACTTGACGGCGAACGTGTGCTCAGGCCGAGCCACTTCCGGATACGAGCAGCTCCGATGCGCCGACACGCTCTTCCGACAGCTCCCACCCAAGTGCCAGAGCACCCAGGCGTTCCATACGGCGTCAATCGCCAGGCGAAACTCGAAGGGGATGACGCGTGTGTCGCGTAGCTCCACGACGCGAGCGCCATCCACGGCCGCTTCTGTTACTGTTCGATCCTTGAAAACGAGGTCTACTGTAGCGTATGCAGCGTCCAACCCTGTCGCCAGCATCTCCAATTCCGCGCGGTCGGCGTCGTCCAACTCCAGTTCCAGATCGGTGATCCCTTCCTCGTCCTCGGCTAGCAACAGCGGGTTGGCCACCGTTCCGAGAGCTGCCGCGGCGGCCGGATGTGCTGAGTTCCGAGGCGAGGCTGTGGTCCGTCGGTTCATCTTCTCCTGGAGCTGTGTGCCCCATTTCAAGTGGCTGGCGAGTCGCTCTCTCAACTGGGAGTTCTCGCTTTCGGCGGCCCGACGAGCGGCCAGGTGGCGACGAGCGATGTGTCGCCACGCCGGCGCCACGCTGAACTGTCTGCCGCCATTGGCCGCGATCGCAGCCAATCGGGCTCTTCTGGAGACGGCGAGGCGCTCACGCTCCGTCTGAAGCTGCAGCTGCAGCTCTACAGCTTGAACGCGCAGCGCCAGCAGCTCGCGCCGCTCGCGGTCGCGCGTCGGCGTCGTGTGACTCCGCTTCTTCTTCGGTTTTGGAGGGAGGGAAGAGCCCCCCGCAGCTGAAACTTGGTGGGCAGATCCGCCAGGATCTGGTGTCATCGAGGTAGTAGCGGCGGTGGCGCGGGCGCTGCCAGGCGCTAGGCACGACGTCATGTCGCCGACAGCTCTCGCTGCATTCGCCGCCATTTCCAAAACGTTATGGACGAGAAATGAACAGATAACGACTGCGGTTATTTACGACGTTGTGAACCGACAGGAGTGTTACGAACACGCGGGTTGGGAAATTAGAGAAGGAGTAGGGTTGTTGCAGTAATTCAGGGTCAGAGACGGCTAAAACGGAGTGCGATCCCTCGAAATCGCAGACAAGTTGAAGTCCTCGCTCCTTTAAAGGAACTGCGAGCGGATCATCGCATGTTCGTCCGGACCCGGCACTTCGGGCACAAACGGCACGAGCGTCTCCATCTCCGTCTTCATCTCCGCCGTGATCTTGCTCATGACCTCCAACGCCTTGAGGTTCTCCTCCAGCTGCGTCGGGGTCTTCGCGCCGATGAGCACCGTCGAGACCTTGTCATTCATGAGGCACCAGGCGATGGCCAGCGCCGCCATGGAGCAGTCCAGCTTCTTCGCGATGGGCTTCAGCTTCTCCGCCTTCGCGACGCGATCGTCCAAGTCTGGAGCGAAGGATCTCATGCGAGGGTTCTCCATGCGAGACCCCTCGGGGATGCCAGAGCTGTACTTCCCCGTCAAAGTCCCGAAGGATAGGGGCGACCACGTCGTGAGCCCCAGCTTGTACTTGCCGTACAGGTCGGCGAACTCGAACTCCACCTTGTTGCGCTCCAGCAGATTGTACACGGTCTGTTCCGCGATGGGACGCACCAAGCCGAGACGTTCCGCGATCTCGCAGGCTTCACGGATGTCCGCCGACGTCCACTGACTCGTGCCCCAATAGAGCGTCCAACCCTGATCGATCACAAAGTTCATGGCGCGCACGATCTCCTCCATGGGCGTGAATGGCTCCGGGCGGATGAAGATCACGTCCACGTAGTCGAGTTGCATACGATCAAGCGACGCCTTCGTGCCTTCCACGATGTGTTTGCGACTCAAGCCCATGTTGTTCGGCCTCGGCGCCACCAAACTCTTGGGACTGATGAAGATCTTGGTGGTCAGCACCAGGTCTTCGCGACTCCAAACGCCGTCGGCGATGCCCATCCGGACGGCCGCGCCCATGTTTCTCTCGCCTTGGCCTCCGCCGTAGCCCTCGGCGTTGTCGAAGAAGTTGACGCCGTGCTTGAACGCCGTCGCCATCATCTCGTACCAGCTCTCGGCCGTGTACGTCTCGTCGAAATTCATCCAGCTGCCAAGAGCGAGTCTGGAGATCAGCAAGCCGGAGTTGCCGAGGAAACGGTGCGGCATGCGCGTGATCGAGGTCGAGTCCGATGGAGCCATGGTTCTTGGAGTGGGGGTGAGTGAGTCTTGCTTGAGTCGGGGAGACGCGATGCTTGTGACTTGGTTTTGGAAGCTGTTGCTGCTCGTAGCAAATTGCCGAATGAGCCAACGAATGCAGGCCCGTTAGTCTTCCCAGCGCGCCAGACCCTGCTGTCACTGCACTCTTCAATGGAGATCCCGCGTGTGATTGCTTTCTGTTGAGGGGATGCTTCGCTGGCCATTAAGTAAGCAAGGCAGATGGTAATCAATCACATCACATAACAACCCAAAGGATTGAAGCCTTGCTCAGCGATGACATCGACTGGATGCACGGGCTTGCATACTGAACCTCTCGCCATTATTGCCCTTGGGTATCTATCATTCACCGGCAGTTTAGTATTTCGGTCATTCACAAGCCACTCCCACTTCAATGAAAGCAGTTTCAAGCCTCCCGGATCAGGAGCATTCGGCTCTTTCCAGTCGGGTCGGCCCCTTGGCGACGTCAAGCGCAGGCGTTACTCCCTTGTTGAAGCCGCATCCGAACCATCCGATGACCTGTGGTAATGCACAATACATGTGGGAGACAAACGTGAGCCTTTCACACCCGCGACTTGTCTTCCGTGATTCCCTTCGATGTCCCAACGCCGTACCTTACAATTTGCTAGGGAGATTCGGTGGGGAGGCTGACGTCCGAGAGGCGGCGCTTCGTGATGCCGCGCCATCCGCGGCGGCGACGCTGGGTCTCCTGGAAGGCGATGTAGCGCTCGATGAGCGAGGCCTGACCGGCCTTGACGCCCATGGCGATGGCGGGCAGCAGCGGCAGCGGGCCGGCGAACCAAGGCGCCACGAGCCGGCTGGACTGCGCGATGCAGGCGCAGATGGCGATGCCGACGCTGATCATGGAGAGCGCATTCCAGACCGAGTAGCGGCGCGTGAAGGTGGAGGACGACAGCGCCAGCGACACGATCCCCATGATGGGCGACACGACGAGCGCCAGCGGCGGCACCAACAGCACGGGCACCATGATGGACGCACTGCAGTTGTGATCCACCTCCCCGTCCGTCACGCATTTGAGGTTCACCAGGATGGCGAACGTGATGGCCAGGTCCACCATGAGCAGCGACAACAACGAGATGCTTAGCATCCATGCCAGGTTCAGCGAGCTGCTGCGTGGCAGGTTGCGCGGTAGCAGGTGGAAGCGCAGGAATGCGTCCACCATCTGCCGTGCCGTACGGTCCGCCAGTCGCTCCCGCAGCTCGTCCGCGCCGATCAACACACCCGGCACCGGCAAGGACGCGTCTACCGGCCCCAGCCAACCTTCGTAGAACGCACGGCGGTGACTGGGCGTCGCGCTGCCATGTCGCTGCTTCTGCTTCGTGGACGAGGTCGAGCCCACCAGCACCAGGACGTCGTCCGAGTTTCCTATTCCTCGTCCCGAGCTGGTGCCACCGCTGTGGCCGTTGCCATCCGCCGCCGAACTTGACCGGATGCGCAGCGCCTCTTCTCGAATGCTGCTGCCCAGACTATTGGGTCCGTTGCCATTGTCCCCTTCTCGGCCGTCGGAGCTGCGACCTCTCGTCCGAGAAGACGACTTGTTGCTGCCGTTCGCACTCGCCAGCGCCGAGCCCCAGCCACCCATATCGTAGACCAGACCGTCCGTACTGCCAAAGCTGCCATGGCTGTGACGCACGGCCGGGTACTCCAATGAGTCGCCGCGTCCGTAGCCGTACACGTCGTTGATGTTGAAGCCGTAGCCCGAGTCTTTGGCATAATGTCCCCCATAGCCGGACCGACTTGATGACGACGAATGTTGCTGCTGCTGCTGCTGCTGCTGCTGGGGGTTGCCGACCGTGTCCTGCGGCTCCTCGGCGGTCGTGAGCAAGAGGCCGAGCTTGAACTCCTCGCCCATGTCCAGCTCGTCCTGGACGTAGAAGCGCCCGAGGTAGATGCGCAGGCCGCCCAGCTTGCCCGTGTTGTTGCCGAGCGCCGAAAGCGCACGTCGCTTCTCCAGAAACGTGGCCACAGGGAGAAGTGAGGCCACGAGGCAGGCTGCGTCGCGCTGAACGACCCGCAGGAGCTCGTTCAGTTCCGCCACGAACTCGATCCACGGCTCGTCAATGAACGCCGTGAGCTCCGGGCACTGCGGGATGGAGCGCACGAGCAGGTCATTCGGGTCCAGGAAGAAGGGCGAGAAGTAGGTCCCGCACCCCGCGAACAGCAGAACCAGCGGCAGCGACGGCTTGCCGATCTTCGTCGTGGGCACACACACCGACTGCGAGCTCTCTTTGTACAGCAAGTCCAGATACACGAGCGAGTAGTCGGCGCAGTAGCCGAGCTTCACCGCGTTCAGCAGGCCACGCGCGCGGGGGCCTTTCATGCATGCGTGATTGTACTTGGCCACGATCCGCTTGACCTCGTTCACGCGGATGTGGCGGCGAAACAGCTCCACCTCCGACGCGAACGGATAGCACAGCAGCGCCACGAGGAAGTGCACGATCTTCCCCCAGCTGGAGCACGGCCCACGATGCCAGGCGAGCACGCGGTTCAGTCGTTCCGCCAGATTCTTGAACTCCACGTCGTACAACACCTTCTTGAGCGACAGCGGGACTGTCGTGCGGAGCTTTAACGGCGAGTCCGGGTCATTGTGGCCCGAGAAATAAAGCCGCGCCATGTGCTCGGGCAAGTCACGCTCCAGCAACTTCGGGTACGCAACTCGCGGCCAGTAAAAGCAGTTGAACAGCGACGCGAAGCGGTTTCGTTGCGAATTGGCCACAGCAGAAGACAGCAAGTGCTGCCGCTCACCCTTTGCGCCGCGGCTGTTGTACATGCGCGTGTACGACGCCTCCTTGCGAGTACGGCACGCGTAGCCCAGCAGAATGAAAAAGGCCACGATGCTCATAAGCACAAGCGCGAAACCAAATTCGCCGCCGCAAGCATCGAGAAGCTGTTGAAGAGGCGAGACGCAGTAGTAGCCCGAGTACCCGGGATCGCACGCCCAGTCACAGTGAGCGGTGGAGGCACCGAGCCCCACATAGTGCGCGTTCGAAGGAGCGTTTGCGCAAACCACACATTCCGCGCTGTTGCTCTCCGATTTGAACTTCCCGACCGGACACAGCCGGCAAAAGAGGCCCCCAGAGCCAGGCGGACACGGAAAGCCGAAAAAGGAGCCGCTTGCACCGGCAGGGACAACGGACTTTTCAGTGGACGTCGATGCTGGAGTGGGCAGTGGCAATTGTGGGGTGTCGCCGCCCTTGGTGTCGCCGCTGGCAAGTGTGGACGAGGTAGAACCCCCCGCCACAGTATAGTTGCCGTCAAAGCCGCTCGTACACCGATCAAAGCTGCTGAGTTCACATCCAGTGAGCTGCAGACGACCTCCGCCGCCGCCGCCGCCGCATAGACGAGGTACAATCTTCGAAATCATCGGTGTCTGGGCTTCAGCCTGACCCGCAACAGCTTCATCTTGGACGCCATCAAAAGTGAGTGCGGGTGCCAAGCTCTTCGTCTCGCTCATAATGTTTGCGACGGCCTCAGCGCACTCAGACCCACCGCCGACAGCGCTGATACGGCCGTGGCCGCGCAGAAACTGTGAGACAGACAGGCCCAAAAAGCCACCTGAACCTCCCCCAGCACCGTTGGCGCCACCATCGCCATTGCAGTGGATTTCGCCATTGAGAACCAGCCCCGACGCTCCTAGTGTGACGATACCACCGCCGTTGCCACCGTCTACACAGCCCCCACCGGAGCCAAGCATGCCAGTGCCTGACCGTGTGCCGTACGGTAGACCACCAGACGCGTAGTCACCAATAGTGCTCACCACGCTTGAGTCAGCACCACGACCGCCATATCCTGCGCCACCTCCGATAGAGCTGGCACAAGACCCCATGCCTGGGCCCTGGTTGGCCAACTCCCCCATGCCGTCTGCTGAGACCATGGATCCGCGCGAGATCTCGACTGCGTCGGTTGCGCACAGCAACACGGCGCCGCCGCGCACGAGCCCGACTGGCTGTGGTGGGAGCTGTTCGTCGCCCTTGAGCTGCTGCTCCATCTGATGCTTCAGTTCTCCTGACTGTCCGACGTATATGGACTCGCGCGCGTGCAGCACGAGCGTGAAGTTTCGCATCGCTGGCAGGCCCGACGGGATGATCGGCACCGGCACCGTCACCGTCTCGTCAGAATCATCGTCCGCATCCGTCTTCTCCAGGTTTTTCTTGTCGCCCTGGCGCGGTAGCCATTTTTGTTCCTTGCATGGATGGAATGTTGAGTGGATGCTTGCAACATTCTGCGCTTCAATGCGACCGTCAATAGTGATCGAGAATTCGGACGATACAGATAGCGCACCGACAACGATTGTTCCACCGAGGAAAACGTCCCCACTGCTCACGAGCGCAAGAACCTTGCTGTCATGCGTGCTGCTGGTCGCCGCAGAAGTTGTAGACATCGTAGCGGCAGTCGCGATGCTGGGGATAATGGGACTGAGCGCGCTTGAAACATTTGCGTCAACGTGGAGGTTCTGGCTTGTGCTGATCTGTGCGCTCCACGAAAATTCCAGTGTGGCTGTGGCATCCATTGATACAGAGCGTGCAGAAAGCCGCAGCGCGCTGGTGGGCAGGATTATCTTCGAGTTGCTCGATACCAGCATGTCCTGCACGCGCATCTGGAGAATGGGGGGCTTCGTGCTGCTGTGAGCGTCGATTGAATCAGGCAGTATCTGCGGTGTTCCCACCAGCAACGCATCCATGAGGTAGGAGCCGTTGATCACCTTTAAGTCACCCGCGGAGATAAGCAAGCAGCCCGACGCGACGGCGGCACCGTCCGTAATTGTCAAGGCGTTGACGTCCCCCAGCTTGTCGTCCCCAATATACAGACTCGTCACCGCGCCGCCGACCACCTGGTCCGTGCCGTCATCGTCAATTGCCGCCCCATCGTCATCTTCGGCACCGCTGGGCCACAGCCGCTGTAAACCATTGTTAATAAGCAGATGAGTTTCGTGCGCACCGTCCGAGTGCTGTACCACCTGGTAGTACGTGCCCGCGGCACCCGCAAGTGCAGTCACCTGCACCCGGCGGAAACGCTTGCTCTTCGTCAGTAACTCACTGATCTGGTCCGCCGGCAGACTTCCACCCGTCGTGTCGATGTCGTCCATACTCAGCTGACTGGACATGTACGATATCTGCACACGACCGCCACCACCTGCCGGATAGCAGTGTGTGATCCCACGATCCGCCGCGCTGTCCGAGCAGAATGCGTCCCCGCCTTTAGCCTGCACGATACCAGCGACGGAGAGCGCATTGGCCGAGATATACACAGATCCTCCCGACCCGCCGCTAAGCCCCTCGACTGCAGACGCGCCGTTGGCCTTGATACTCGCGCCACCCATCACTACCACCTCTTTCGAGGCCTTAATCTGGATCCGCCCGCCGCCATCTACCGTCACGACATGCTCCTTGGTCTCGTTCCCTGCTACTACGACACGGCTGCCGCTGCCAAGTAGAAGCGGCGCAATCATCGCACTGGGGTCGCCCGCGCCCCTGGAAGACGCGGACATAACAGCCGGGTCCGTCATCAGCGAGTGTTCCTTCGCCCACAGGCTCGCCAGCTGCCACCCAGCACTGGTTTCCCGCAAGAGTTGATCCTTGTCCTTGCCACCTGGGAGATCGACGGTGCGACCGCGAACATCGAAGAAGCCCCGCGTCGTTTGCTCCGTGAGCATCGTGGCGTTGGCCACAAGCCGTTGCCCGCCTCCGCCACCATGGCTGGCTCCAAACACGTCCGTGCCTGTGAATAGCCCACGCTTGTCACGGAAAGCGCCGCTGTATGATGCCACGACCTGCGCGTGCGACTCCAGATGCACAAACGACGCTTCAATACTCAGCGATGAGGCACGCAGCGATGCCTCCGCTCCCAGTAGCACCATCTTGCCGGCGCCAACGTGCAACAAACAGTCATCGCCTGTTACCTCCACCGTCACGCCAGCGCTGAAATGCATATCTCCGGGGACGTCCCAGTGGCACGCAAACCCCTCAACTGCTGTGACGCCAGCGTCTCCGCCAGCAGAATCACCGTTAAATGATGAGTCATTGCCGAGAGAGGCCGCTGCATCCAGCGAAGAGGTCGAAGACGCCGTCGAAATCACCTCGGGCGGCGCCTGCGGCCCGCAGACGAAGGTTACCGACCGTTGGAATTTGCATGAGGACGTGCTGCCGTTCCACGCGCAATGCTGTAAGTAATCCGCGCAGTGCGGATGCGTTTCGCTGGTCTGGTTCGTTGTTTCCTTATCCACGCCAACCGCGTGAGTAGCCATCACTAACGTCAACATCAATGTCGTCGCCAGCAGCAGCCGCCACCTTGGACACAGTGGCCTCGCCCACCGTACGAGCGTAGGGCGCGCCATGCATCCACGAAGAGCCCCCACGACTCTGCAGGGGTATCTGGAGGGGCGGATACCGGGGGCAGGCACGCGGGCGTAACGCGGTGGAGTTCCCTTTCCGAGCGGCGGCGATTCCGCACTGCCCCGCCACGTCTTGGTGGTTTGTGTGGAGATTTGTATGTGAGACGCAGCCAGTGCGGACGCGAGCGCGGGGACAGAATGATGGTCGGGAATAAGCCATCTCTTCCGCCAAAGGACGGGCAAAAACTGGTGAACCAAGTATAATGGATACGTTTTAAAACGGTTGCAACTCACAATTGCAGCAGGTATCAGAGGTACAAACAACAGTTTATATAGGCAGACGGATACGATGGCGTGACGCCTGATATCGCATTAAAGGGTATCTGTTCGCTTTGATACTGGTCGTGGTGGAAGAGTGTGTGTCTCACTTGGCCTGATTTCCTGGATACGCTCGCGCCCTCCAAACGGCAGCCTGAAAAGACTCCTAATCTTGCACTAAGTTCATGTCCACCACACTACTTTGTATACGCCGCCTTGGGTGGGTGGATTTCCATTTCCTGCAGCGAAGAGGGCGGAACGAACGAAGCATGTCGTACTTGCTGCCGCACCTGGCGAGCGGCTGGGCCGTGGACCAGTCCATCCTGAACGAGGGGGACCGCGTGGTGGTGATCCGCTTCGGACACGACCACGACCCGACGTGCATGCAGATGGACGAGGTGTTGTGCGGCGTGGCGGAGGACGTGAAGAACTTCGCGGTCATTTACGTGGTGGACATCACGGAGGTGCCCGACTTCAACACCATGTACGAGCTCTACGACCCGTGCACCGTCATGTTCTTCTTCCGCAACAAGCACATCATGATCGATCTGGGCACGGGCAACAACAACAAGATCAACTGGGCCTTCAACAACAAGAACGAGATGATCGACATCATCGAGACCGTCTACCGCGGCGCGCGCAAAGGCCGCGGCCTCGTCATCTCCCCCAAGGACTACTCCACCAAGTACCGCTACTAGACCAATGCTCTACACGCTGAGATGTCGCCACGAGGAGGACGAGGATAAAGGAGCGGCGCACGCTGATGACCACGTACGTGAGCACATCCTGCAATCCAACCTATATTTCCTTTTGTTACCTATCATGCTGTTTTCTGGTCAGGAAGATGAAGAGACGCGGCATTACGACTGCGGTTAGATCTCTGCGGACGTAAGAGGCAGTACACCGCCAGGATCCGGCTTGGACTCTCTTGTGCGGGCAGTTCGCGCAGAAGACACGGACTGTGTGGGGTGAGGAAGACGAGGAGCCGTGCGAGATAGATAGCCAGCTTGATAGCCAGTGCTCGAGCGAGCTAGCTAGCTGCGCAGTTGGCGTCTGGAGAGGATGTCGAAGAAGTACTGGGACTCGAGCACGCCGTCCTCGGCAAGATCAGTGCAGTGCACAGCGTTGCGCACGCGGTCGTGGCCGTACTTGGCTCGCAAGGTCTGCGGCTTGAGCTCTTTCGCCATCTCCACGTCCCACGGACCAGCGCTGGCGCGGAATTGGGCCACGATGTCCTCCGTGTGTTGCCCCACAAGCTCCAACGCGAGACATGGGCCCGTGGTGAAGTGGTCCACAGTCTCGTTGAAGTGCGGGACGACGCCTTCGTAGACCTCCAGGAACTCCGCGGCCGTAGTACGGTCCAGCGTGAAGAGTTCTATGGCGGTGATGCACACGTTTCCATCTCGCTGGATGGACGCGACCACTTCGCCCGCCAGTGCCTCCTTCAGGATGTGGGGAAGCACCACACAGCATGTACAGTCTGCAAAGGTGGCGGTCGGGGCATGCGACGTCTCGAAGAAGAAGCTGCGGAGCTCTTGCGCCTCCAGCACGGACCCGGCGCTCTCGATCTCGCCCGATTGCGCGCCGAATCGCGTGCTCAGGTTGCTCGCCACTTGCTTGAGTTTGTCGAGGCAGTTCTCTGCCACAAGCTCCATGGCCACGACGGGGGCTCCAGCCAGCAGATCGACCTGATTCTCAAAGTCCGCCGTGCCGCGGTGCAGTTCAAGTAGTTTCTCCGCTTGCGGCCTGCCGACTTGCATCATCTTGACCGCCGAGAGCGCGAACTGCTGGCGCGAGATGAAGTCCAAGATGTCGCCCACGTGTGCGACCATGGCGGCCTTGAGCACCAGCACCGACTTTTGCTGTTGTCGCCCTAGTTTCTCGGCCGTGAACGGGTCCAGATAGTCCTGCAGCTCGAAATGGCGGCCGTAGAGCAACACCTTGGCACCTAAGAAGAAATCTTTGGGTGACAGCGTGGCGGGGCATTCGCTCTTCTTGAGGAACAACCGACTCGTCTTGGTGTCGAAGATCTCCACGTTGTGCGTGTCGACGAAGTACCGCACGCTATAGTGGCGATTCAATCTGCTCCCATAGCACACAGAGTCAGCCACAGCAAAGCTCTTGATCTAGTGCATGGCAAGCAGCAAGGCGGACGCAAACGTACTGCGCGTGAGTGTCGAACCACCGCGCCTTGAACGAGTAGATCGTCTCGCGGATTGCCTGCATGTTTATGGTCGTCTACGAGCAGATAGAGTCGCAATGGGATCGGAATTTTGCGTGCAGCTGTAAGAGGTGCTTGTCGTCTTTCACACAACTCCATGCTCCGTCCGCACGAGCAGCACGCGCGAGGGGGGACCACGTACATGCACGGAAGCTGTCGTCTCCTGGTTGATTGATGCTTGCGTTTGCTCAGGAACGAGTGCATCTTGAAGCGGCGCGCACCCAGATGGGTTCGAACCCGTTGACTTGACCCGGGTTTATTGAATCGACGGGTTAGTATGAGCCCACATTGATGCAGGAAACCCACCCGTCACAGGGTCTACTAATAAGAGGGGCCTTCTTTTTGTGCGAATCAGAAGCTGGGTAGCCTCCGAAAATAACGAAACTTCCCACACAAAGCAATAGCGAGGGGAAGAAGCACGAAGAAGCGGCGATCTGCCGGCGGACGAAGCGCAAGCCACACCCAGCTTTGAGCCGTCGCCCCCAGCTACAAGAGACCGGCATCCGCGTCTGCACCTCCGTCCCGACCGCGTGAAGCGTCGAGCGAGCCCCTCGAAGCGCGTTCATCGTCTGCGTTTCCGCCTTCCCGTAGGTGTTTTGCGTGATAAAGAAGTGATTTCTGGGAGTTGCAGGGGGATTTTCACATGCTAATGCGTGGCGCTGCATCTTCTAGAGCGATCGATCAGAGCGCGAGGCATTGAAGACGTGAATTCGACTCGACAGAGCTCCCAGACGTTCCCGGACATCCTCGTTCTTTCCTTTTTTTTCTTTTGTTTGCATTCATTTCTTCCAAACACCACGGTAGCTTTCGCAATGGCGTCGCGGGATTTAGTCGGACGGCCGCTAGTGCCGTTCTTTGACGACGATGAAAACGTGAATGACGCGCTGCAAATGGCAGAAGGCGACAATGTCCGCGAGGAAATGGATGTGGACGCCCGCGTGTGGGACAAAGCACTGGGCTACTTCGTGTATCCGTCGGAGCAGCAGGCTGCCTCCTCCTCGCCGATGGCCATTGGAGCACCCGCCAAGACGCATCGCGAGTCCCGGACGGATAGTGGCGGCAAATCGCTGCTCACGCCGGCCATGATGCTGTCCAGCAGCGCTCCGGAGCAGTCCAGCTCCATGGCAGCCAACGGAAACCCAGGCCAGACCGCTGCAGGTAGTATAGTCCCCAGCGCTTGCCTGGTAGCTGTATTCCTTGGTAGACTGACCATTTCTTGCTTGGGAAATTGCTCCATGTGTGGCGATTATGTGTAGTCGACGACGCACTGGTACCAACGCGCAGTAATTCAGCCAAGCGTGGCTCAAGGGCTCAGAAGAATCGCTCGAATACGCCAGCACGACGGCGGAACGGCAAAGATAGAGGCGACGAGGCATCAACAGCATCCTCGTCTTCTAGCAAGAAGGGCAAGAACAAAGGCGGCAATGCCAACAACAACACCGGAACACCAGGCAACAACGGCAACCAGCAGGCACACAAGCAGAAGGATCAGCTGTCCGCCTCGGGCAAATGGGCGTGGTCGGCGTTCCAGTCGTCGCCGGACCCGAAGCAGCTCCCACTCCCTCCGTTCCTCACCAAGCCATACAGCGGCATGAACACCAGCACTCCGCCAACCGAGGCGACAGCTCCTCCGCTTCCCCCGGCGCCACCGACGTCTGCTGAGCCTTCGGTGGTCGCCAAGGCGCCGTCTCTTCCTCCGGGACAGACGGTGCCAGAGCGACTACCCCCTGCGATGCCTACTGTGCCTCCAGAAGTGGCGACTCCACCGCCCATGTCCATTGAGCTGTCCATGACGCAAGACCTCCGGAGGATGCTGAACATTGGCGGAGGCTAAAGCCATGTGCTGACGGAAGTGTGGTGAAGCCTGAACTCCCACTAATGGACGAACGTTGAAGAGCAAGGAGAGGAGGGCGAGAGTTGCGAGAGGCATCGGTAAAGCGAGGAGAGCGGCGAGAGTGTTGGGTGGAAGAGGTACTGGGAGAGCGAGCGATGGAGAGGAGAGTTTGAGAGGGAGTGCAGACGAGAGAAGACGAGAGGAGTGGAGAAGAGAGACGGAACGAGGGCAGTCAGGAAGTGAGACACTGACTGGAAGCCGGAGACACCAGGAGCGCAAGGAGGACTGGTGTTTGGTCGAGGATGCTTACAAAACGAACGGAGGCCAAGCCGATGACGTCGAAGCGGGCGAAACATGCACCAAAGATGTAAAAACATGCAACATCCATTCTGCGAAGGCGATCGCGAGCGTATAGTGGCTTGCTTCCATCATCGGCTGAGGTTGAGCCACCGTCAAAGCAAGAAGAATCCGACGCGCGACAATTGAGTTTGTTGTTTCTGTTCTTAGGGGGATCTTAGCAATCACCGGTGGTGGCGGTGGAGATGGATTACATGATACAGCACTCGCCTTCAGTCTCTTCCTCCGCCTCTTCCACTTTGTCTTTGGCGGCAGCTTCTCGGCGCTTCTTGTGGTGCGACGCTTCCTTGCACGGACACGGTAGGCTCGCGGCCACTCCAGCGAAGTAGCAGCGGCCGCAGTCGTTGCAGTGCACGTCGCGGTGGTCACAGCACCGCTTGCAGATGGCGCAGTGGTTGCGCGGCGTGCGCTCGCTGTCCAGCAGCTTGTTCATGCACCACGAGAAGTCGTATCGCCGACCGCACGGCTGGCACGTGTACCCTTGCACGCAGTCGATCACCTTGATGCTTGAGGCACAGCACGGCACAGCCACAGGTTCCTGCAGTCGCTGCACCATGTCGCGCGTCTTGGACACGTTGTGCATGAAGCAGTCGTCCTTCAGCAAGGCGTCGATGTCAGCGCCCGCGGCCTTCACCATCAGGAACGGGTTCTTGCACGACGTGCAGCGACACGAGACGCCGCACATGCCGCCTTCCTTCACACAAGCACATCGCCCATTGCGACAGCCGCCGGTACAGCGGCAAGACACCACGCGAGGCGGCGCCGGCGCAGTCACAGCATGCGTGTGCTGGTGACTGTGGTGGTGAGTGTGCTGTGGCTGTGGCTGGTGCGCCGGGAACGCCGACGCCTTGAAGAGCGGCTCGCCTCCGGCACGCGCAGCGGCAGCGACAGGCGCACGCGAATGCTGCAGCGCTCGTGCATCAGGCTTGGGCGCGATATGCACCATGCGTTGCGGAGTCGAAGCCATAGGAGGCACCGCTGGTGCCGGCGGCATGATCGACGGAGCCAGACCTTGGTTCAGCACGTTCCAGTAGTTGGGCATGGTCGACGACGGCGCGAACTGCTGAGGCATCGGCGCAGCCATGAAGTTGCTCGACGGATACGACGCCGTCATGTCGGGCTTCTCGATCTTGGAGACCATCTCATCCATCTCCATCCCCATGCTCTCATCGCCGTCCGCTTCCCGGTTCAATCCCGAGCTCGTCATCAAGTCAAACGCAGTCGAGGACGCAGGTCCCGACGCAGACACACTCAGTTCATCCAACGCCGCCAGCTCCATATCCGTATCGAAGTCCGACTCCAGGAACGACATGAGTTGCTCCGGGTTCGTCAACAGCGGGTCGTCCAGCGCATCCACGTCGGCGCCTCCTGTGCCCGGCCGCGAGATCTGCGCCATGTTTCCGGTAGATGTTGAGGCGTGCATCGGCATCAGAGACAGCGGGTCGTCGTCGATCTCAGCCATGATGGCCTCCAGCTCGTCCTGCATCGCCATCACAGGCGCCACCTGCACCTTATCCACAACGCCGCGGCAAAGGGGACACGACCGGTTGAGGCGGAACCAGCGCAGGAAACACGTCGGGTGGAACGTATGGCCGCAGGCCGCGATCTGCGCGTAGGCGTTCGCCGACAGACACACCGAGCATTCCCGGTAGGAGTGCGGCAGACTCGGCGTCTGTTTCCGGATGGCTGTACAGGCGCGCGCGACTTCCGCCTCGAACACGTCCACGCCCGCAGCGTTCGCCGCCATGAGGTCGACCGAGTTTTCCCGCGGCCGCTTGCCCGCGAACGTCATCCCGCCGCCATTCTTCATCATACTCGAGTTACTATAGGATTGCTGTTGTTGCTGTTGCGTTTTCCGGAGAAGCGCTTGCTGCTGCTGCTGCTCGGCGGCCGAGAGCGACACCAGCGACGCGCCCCCGTTGGGCGAGCCGCCGCCGTTGCTCTCGTAGATGAACCGAAGGCTCGAGTCGGCGCAGAAGACGCTGCCCGACGCCTGTTGGCCCCAGCCGTCCGCCAGCACTCGCTGTTGCTGCGGCAAGCCGTTCATATTCGTTTCTCGAAAATAGCGGAAATCCCTGATCACGTTTTTCTCGCTCCCCTTCACGCCACCACGGAAGATTCTAAAATGGAGAGGCAGAGAAGCCGGGGAAACAACCGGACGCCGGGGCAAATTCAGTCGGCTCCGAAAGTTGAAAACGTGCGAAAATGCGGCGAAATGGCAAATGTTCAGCGCCGCGCGGTTGTGATTGGCAGCGTTTGACGCGGAAAGCCGATATTTCTCCAGAAATACGCTTTCCTGGAAGTTCGATTGCTGTTTTATTGGAGAACCACTCATCTCGATCTTTTTCTTTCGTCTGGAACTTTTTTTGACGGGAACCCAGGCGAGTCTGTGTTGCTCGGACGTCAGTGCGGCTGGCCCTACCCCTCTCTTGAACCCTCTACCCTCTGGACCCGAGCGGATCCACGTTGGATGGTCCAGAGCTAAAATGTCAGCAAACATTTATTTGGAGAGGTATTCACTGGAACCAGACTCTGCAGATTCGCCCGTCCTCTCCTCGACTTCAGCAAAACTGTATCGGCTTTGAGAACTCCTGGAACTTCTTCGAGTTCGAGAACTGGCGTGGGACGTACCTATAAACTCTCGAAGGAGAATATCCAATCGGACCCGTTTTATGCCACCGCCAGCTTCGGTTCATAAGGTCCATACAAAAGTGACCAGAATTCACATAAACGTGGTGACCATTGGCAACCCTAGACCCTTTAACCCTTCTTTTCGCGGCCGATCCCTCCTGGAGAATGTATTTTTAGCGACAAGCCAGAAAGCGCAAAAGCTCAAGTTTACAAACTGGTTTCCAAATCTGCGGACCCCGTCGCTCCGTGGCGTCAAGTTGACGCCGTCAACACTGGCGCTGCTGCTTGGTATCTCATACAAAGAAGCGCAAGTACCGTACGCAGATATCTGAGTGGACGCACATGTTCAAGCCACCCGGTAAAGGATGGAGTTGCGAGTGAAAACACGAGCACCTTGCGCTTCGAGGGTTGCTACCTAGTCCTTCGAGAACGAGGCTCGCCACAAGCATATGCGAACGGGGCTTCCATGCAGTTCAGCTTCGAAACTCGCTCCTTGCAAGCGTGCCCGTGCAGCCACGATTCACGCGAATGAAACTCAAGAATAAACGGGGGTCGTTTGTTAGGCGCTCTTATTTAGAAGCAGACAACGTCAGCCGCGTAACTTCACTGAATCGGTCAAGGTGTTATCATATTCCAGTAAAGCACATGACACAAAGCTGCCCTGCCGTCGTCAACTCCTCTCATCGACTCGGCCATGGATAGATCGATACGTTCAAGACGCAAAGGAAAGCAAAGAAGCAATCGAGGGGCTTGCACGCAAAGAGAGGGCGTGCGGTCATCGCACACAAGAGACAAGGACCTCGTGTCAAGGAGCACTTGAAGGCAAAAAAAAACTGCAGATGCGGAGCCAGGGTGCGTGCCCAAGTGAGGACCCCCACGTCCTCGAAACGAAGCATCAACTTGAGGCAAGTTGATTAACAATGCGTGGTGCTTGGCCGCCACTCATCTGCTGCGTCGTTTCTTTCCCTCCCCAGGCAGAACATTCCCATCCAAAAGACAGTCCAGTTAGTTGAAGCACCAGTTTACCTTGCGTTTGTAAAGGTAAACTGAATCGAGTCGGTGTTCCTAGAAATGGACGACATCCATTTATCAACCAATGATTGCTTTTGGACATCTTTCTAAGTTCTGGATCTGGACTGGAACTTATCCCAAACTGGAAACGTTGTTCTAGACTGGAACTTGTGAAGATGTTTGTAGAACTGGAACTCCACATTTCTTCAAGAAGAACTGGAGAAAACTTCTAGTCCAGTGAAGCCACATGAGGCAGCCTCGATCCTCGCGGCTGAAGTGCTTTTGCTGGTGATGCTTGCTCGCTTCCTTCGTGGTTATGCCGGGGTACCCATCGCGAGCAGCGTCGTGCTCTCTATCCATTTCGCTGGTGTGTCTGTACATCACGTCGTCTTGCGTTCTCTGTGCACGCATGTTGTCTTGATGATGGCCATTTTACCGTTAGTTCTGCGCTTTGAGCACCTTCAGGTCGTTCAGGAAGGCCACCACTTCCTGCGAGAACGTGGGGAGGTCGACCTGACCACTCCATTGCAGACACTCGTCTTCCATCCGCGAAGCGGCATCGAGCTGCGACTGCGTTAGGATCTCCTTGATGTAGTTGGACAGGAATACCTGGTAGAACGACGCAAAGTCCACGGCGGCCACGCGGTGCAACAGCTGGATGACCTCGTCCTGCAGTAGGTTCAGCTCGCCACGGGTCAGGATATTCATCAGGGTCGAAAGGAAGCCCATGCGCAGTTCGCTCTGGAACCCGGAGAACGCGAATAGTCCTTGCGCCTTGTCAACGCGATCCAGCAACCCCAACACCTGCGAGCAAACACGCGGCGCTAGGTTGGAGCCTTCACGGCTCAGCACGTTTGCCAGGCTCTGGAAGATGGAGAGGAAGTACGCGTGCGCTTGGTCCGACGCGTAGATGCGCTCACGCCCCTCAGTAGTGAAGCTGCCTGAGTACACGACAAAGAAGCGGTAGTGCTTTTCGAGCAACTGCTCAATCAAGGCGATGAAGTAGCTCAGGATGACGGAGTCACTCTCCGGGTGAGAGAAGATCGCCTGGCAGCAGCAACATCACAGCGCAAGCGGCATGCGTTAGAAGAATACGTGCAAATATAAGCACGGTACTCACTCGATAGGAGCACACAGCATGTTACCTCTTTCAGTGGACCGAAGCACAACTCCAAAATGCTTTGCAGAAACGAAGCAAATACAGAAGTGGGTTCCTCCACGACAATTTTCAGCAGCTGCAGGAATCCGCACAGCACCATTAAACCAGCGTTCCCTTGGCTATGCAAACTGTTGATGGGAAAAGCAGAACAAGCGAACGAGAGGCAGGCCGTTAGAGGCATCATTTCCTAGGCACCATGAACATGCATGCGGGGTACGTACATGGCTGAGAGCTGCGGGTCGTTGAAGATCTCCACGAACGCGTGCATGATCTCCGCCACAGTATCCTTTTGCATCTCCTTGCGAATGGACTTGAGCAATTGTGCATACAAGCGCACGATCTCGTTCACCACTTTCAGCGCGCTCTTGACCTGGTTCTTTGCTTGATCTCCACTCGCCGCCGACATTTTCCGGATCGTAGTGAAATAGGTTGTCAGCAGCGCCATCAGTGATGGGAATGTGGATTGATACACCGAAAAAAACGCGTCCTTAGCGACCTTCGGCTTCGTTTCCACCGACCGGGCAAGATTGCGCACCAAATAGCAGTCACGCCGCAGCTGAGTGACCATGGCGTGTTCCAGCACGCGTTGCTCATTTTGGTGTAATGTAACTGCAGACTGGTCGATGGACTCGCGAATTGGCATGATCAACGACCCATAGGCGTCTTCCCACCGCGGTTGAGAACTATCAGTCCCACCTGACGCCCCACTTCCCCGCAGGGAAATCGCCGAATTCAAAATGGAGTTGGACATCGACGTGTACAGATCACCTTGAATCGCCAATGGCAAATGCAGGCTAAACTGGTGAATGTGCGCCTCGAGTTGCGACATGGACGGGATATGGATCATATCGTCATAGGAGAGCACGAAGCCGAGATTCGCTAGCAGCTGCATGGAGTTCTGCATCACAACCAAGGGAGATGGCACGATGGTCGTGTCCAGCGTGTGAAGCAGCACTTGGAGCACGCTCTCCGTAGCCTTCAGGACTTCCTGGCGAGCGCCGCTCTTGATCACGAAGGGGATGCAGCTTAGGCAAAACCGGATGCTCGTAAGCGCCTCACATTGGAGTTCGGCAAAGGCGTCGCCGCGAGTGTGCAGTCGGTGCTGCACCAGATACTCGGACAACGTGATGAACAGATGCAGGATCTGCCAGCCCGCCATTTGGTGGCTCATGTCGTCGCTTGTGCTGTAATAGTGCGCACAAACGCTCGAGAGGATCGCGCAATTGACGGTTACGTCACGGATCATGCATCGCTGCTGCTCCCACTGCTCCGAGTGCTGCTGGAACAAAGGCATTTCGTGGATGTGGAACACCATCTTTTGAATCGCATCTTGCACGCGAGGCAGCATGAGCTCGAGCAGCGGTCGCGCGCACGAAGGCAACGCTGCAATGCGCCGAATCAACGCAACACAGTCCACAATGAACTGCTTCCGGTCGGACAGTTCCACCATCGTTGCCGTGCCGCCAGCAGCATCCCCACTCGCAGCGTCCGTGGTAAGCTGAGCCAGGTCTTGAAGGGAGCCTGTGCCATACGTGCTCCCTGTATCTTTCTCAAGATCAAAGGATACGCCGTTTTCGCCGTCTTCGTTCTCACCTTGTCCAGTGACCTCATCGTCGTCGTTCAATTCCTCCAGCTGGTTTCGGTTTGATTCGTATGTGACGCGCTCCACGAGATGCAGCATCACAGCAACCAGCCCTTTCTCGTAGGCCGTCAACGCAACTCTCACACGCTCGTTGGCGGCGCCTTCATTCTGCTCGACTTCTTCAATGTAGCCCACGAAGACCTCCCACACGCTCAGACAGTTCAGAAATCCCTCCACGTGTGGCTGCTTCGTAGTGAATGCCAGCACGGATTGTAGGAATGTCGGCAAAATTTGCTCGTACTTGGGGTTCTCCAGACGCTTTAGATGCTGCGTGAGAAACAGCTCCACGAACTCGCTCAGCTTATCCAGGTACTGTTCCGTGGCGCGGCCGATCACCTGCTCCTCCACGGTCTTCTGCAGCAACGGACACAAACTAAAGAGAACCTGCGCCACGATCTCATCAATGCGCGAAGGCACAAAGCGCTTGCTCATGAGTTCCGCTAGACATTGTAGAGCGGTTGCGCTTGACAAGCACATGTGCGATGTGAAACCCCGCGCAAGCACGTGTTCCCAGTTCCGTGATAGCTCGAAGAGCAGCGCGATCCAGCCCTCAGTCATCTGCTCGGCCACAGGCGCCCACGTAATCAGATTGTTGAGAGTGGTGAGTGCGATCTGTGCACAGCGATCCTGGTCTACGATCACTTGCAGCTCAGTGCCATTCTGTAGGTTATGCGAGCACCCACGCAGGATGTTGGACAACAGCGTCAGCAGACTGGGAAGCTGGGCCGTGAGCCGCGCTTTCGCCTGGCGCTTTATGGAAGCCAGCACCAGCGCATCATCGCGTCCAAACTCCTCGACCACCACGGACATCAATTCCAACCCGCTTTCACGCATGCGGTCTTCCATGACCAACGCCTCGATCTGGCTCAGGAATTCGGGCCATCGCGCACCCGACCCGCCACGTGGGGATGCCACGCCCGCAGCGTCATCGCTCCGCCACTGTACGCGCGCAATATCCGCCAGCACCTTGCGCAGCTTCCGCCGCACAAATGCAATCTGGCCACCGGCCCCTGGGCTGCCACCTGAGCTGGTCGTCGCCGCGAGCAGGTAGTCCCACACGAACTGACGCACCTGAAGCTGTTCCACCGCCGGGAACTGCGGCCACTTCGTGGCCACATACTCCTCCAGCGTAGTGGCCGCGAACCAGAGCGCGTACTCGTTGCGAGACGTACCCAGCAGCTGGAAAAGCACGGGGAGGCAGGCAGCGGGCGCCTCCTTGAAGCGCGTGAGCTGCTGCTCCAGCTGGAACTTCTCAGTCGCGGGCGTGTTCGGGTCCAGCAGCCGCCGCAGGGCCTCCTCCACCTCCGCGATCACGATGGCTCCGTCAGCTCCGCGCGGACTTTGGCTCATGCTTCCTTCTTACCCGCACGCGCGCGCTTCCGTTGATCCGTTGATCCGTTGATCCGCGTTCCGGTTTGTTTGGCTCGAAATTTTCGTTATTGAGGTTGGCGAGTGCGGGGCCAAAAATGCGGGATCACCAGGAGTGATGGTCCCAAGGGAAACGAGAGGACAAAGATGGTCACGAGGTGGCGCGAAGGTTGCACGAACAGATTTGCAGCCCGGGGGTAGTATAAGCGGAAAGCAAAGTGGTGGGTTCATTTTCGAGTTGGCGCCGCGAATGATGGCGTCGTTGTCGTATGCGGGCGGCGGCGGCGACGACGCGGGTGCTGGCACCACGCCGCGGTGGCTGTTGTTTGCGCGGCAGCAAATCAGTGGAGGACAGGACGCCTCCTTTGTGTTCACGGCTGTGGTAGCCATGCAGGAGAAGACGAAAGACGGTGCCAGCACAATAATGGAGCCACACTGCAAGCGACACTTTATTGCGGAGCTGCTCGTGGATGCTACAGCGATGGAAGAACACGTGCGTTGTGGCTTGTGGTTTGTGGCTTGCTGGTTCTTTGTACTACTGCTTCTTGCTTACGGCGGCTGTTATTGCCGTGGCTATAGATCGAGGAGTTGGGCATCGAGGTGGACACTCCGGCCTTCGAGGCGTTGCTTGTGGTGCGTTTCAACCTGGGGCACCAGGTTTATGCTTGCTTTGCATCTTCTGTATTGTGGGGCTGAAGCGAAATGTATGGTCTCTGCAGAAAACACTGGGAGATCGGCAAGCCGTCAACCTGCTGATTGAAGACGAGGCTAACGCTGCACCCGTAGGCGATTCCGCTACAAAGCCGGAGGTGACGCTGGCGTTGACCTACAAGTTCAGCGCCACTATCTCGCGCAAGGGGATTTTCCAGCTGCCGCTGGTTGCCACGGATGTCCCACAGAGCGTGGTGACATTACTGACGAGCATTCACGCATCGCCGACCCAACCTGTGCTTTCTGCACGGCAGAAACGCCAGCGAGCTGAGAAGCGGTCGTTGACCGCCGTTCCTACGGATGGTAGTGTGATCTTTGCAGACAAGAAACAGAAAACGACAAGCAGCCAGGAAGAAAACGGGGCTACTAACGCATCGCAAGGCGAGGGAAGTGGCGCATCGGTGCCGCCAGTCAACTCGCAGGTGCTCAAACGAAGACACGTCCCCACCGGCACCATGTACGCCTCTCCGTCATACCTTCGTAGTCTATTTTTGCGTACGCGTTGTGGTGAACGATGTGTTTGTGTGTATTTGCTGTTGCTGATGCTAACAGGAGACGCAAGGGTCCGCGAGGCGCCAAACTGGCCAAGAAGTAGACACAAGGGATAAGAGAGAGGTGAGCAACTCCTCACTTGCCCATTTCACTTTTTTTGCTGGGGAATCTCAGCCGTCGTCCACTCGATAGGCTGTCCCATTTCCCAGACGCCCTTCCGTTGATGCCCGTTTTGAGTGACGCAGCCGTCTCCGTGGCGCAGACCGGCGTGCCAAGTCCCTTCGTACACCTCGCTCGTGGCCATGACGACTTCCGTTCCAAACCCGTGTGCAAGTCCGTCGTGCCACGTGCCTTCGTAGAAGCTGCCGTCTGCGCGAGTGTACTTGCCTTCACCGTGCATGCGCCCATCCTTCCAAGCGCCCACGTAACTCGCCAGTCCCGCTGGGAGTTGGCTACTGCTCGCCATCGCGGCCGCGACAACTGTCTTCAAGACACTCGGAGCGATGGCATTTGGATTGGCGGCTGCTGCGATCTCCATTCGGCCGAAGCCATGTCGTCGTCCGTTTTGGAACTCGCCGTCGTATTTGCTAGTGTTGGAGCCGCGGGTGAGCACGCCTTTGCCATGGAAGACATCGTGCTGATATTCACCCTCATAGCGGTCACCGCTGCTCAGCCACCGCTCCTTTCCTGCGCCGTGGCGCTCACTACGACTCCAGTTGCCGTCATATACTCGGTTGCTATGCTGCGAAGTGAGCACCCCATAGCCGTGACGGAAACCCTGGAGAAACTCCCCCTCGTACTTGTCGCCGTTCGTGAACACCAGCTCGCCTTTCCCCTGTCGGATGCCATCAACCAGGTCGCCTTTGTACACCGCTCGCATGTCAGGTTGCAATACAGACTCGATCTCCTGGCTGAATGTCTTGTTGTGCTGTTTCAGCTGCTTGCTTGCCAAGGGACACAGCAGTAACTGCAAGACTGATGCACTCATGCAGTGCAAAGGGAGACTCGACGTGTGCGGACACCACTCTACGCCACTGACCAGCAAAGCTGAGCCTAGCGCAGGCATAATCGTGACCGGTACGAGTCATGGATAGATAAACGCCTTACTTGTTCAGCCTTCAGCCACTCTATTCCGACGAAGAGAGCCTTCTCATGCAGCTTTCATTGACCTCACTTATTTCTCAGCAAGACCAGATCTCAAGCGCCGTGAGGTCGGACGATGCCATGGAGTCCTGCAGCAGCAGATCCTCCATCATAGCGCTGAGTGCGATCACATCGTCTTCGTACGAGTCGATGACGAGGTTCGTGAGCAGTCCGATCTCATGCTGTGTCGCTGATATACCCGCTCGGTCGGCCCGCTTGGGCACCACATGGACGCAGTTGTGCATGACACTTCCGGTCAACGTGAGTCCCGAGTCCGGTGGAATGCGCTTGAGGACACTCCAGCCTGTTTCGTCCGTGTACATGCCTGAGAGCTCGTCATCTCCGCGGGAGACGGCGCGCCAGACACACGCCAGTCGATCACGTTCGACATAGCGCCGCATGACTAAGATCGCGTCCAGCCAGATGTCTCGCCCATTACGTTGGCATTTGGTTCGGTATTTCACGGCGATGGTGTCGTCCGGCCTTTCCACCACGTTTTGGTACGAGTGGTAGCGGTTCTTGCCGTACTGCCGCTTCACTGAGCGCCACATGGCTGCAGATGCGCGCTCCAGTTCGAACGGGATGAGGTTCACGTCCTGCAGTTCGGCGTACAGCACGTCCTGGCCATCGTCACCACGCCGGGTCTTGACGTAGGCATGTCGATGCGAGTCGTCCACTGAAGATTCCAGTCCATTCTGATGGAACACGCCGTCCATCTGCGCATACAGGCCATCTAGTTCGCTCAAGAACAGCTCGTACATGTTGGTTGGATCCTCATTGATCACTTGCAGTCGCTTTTGCGGGGAGGCATTGCCGCCTTCGCTCAGTACCGCCACATTGGGGCGTTTACGCAGCAGTTGCTCCAGACGACGTGCCAGTAAGATCTGGCCCTCTAAGACCCCTTTCAAGCGGCGATTCTCCGTCTCTGACCGCTCACGACCTTCCGCTTGCCGGTCTGCGATGCGTTTCCACACACGAGCGTTAGCAGGCGGATCGCCGTGAGGAATCAGCTCCTGTCCGCTGTTCCCACTGCTCATTCGTATGGGAGAACCTCGTCCACGATGCTGCAGCGTCCCCAACTCGCCCTCCAGCTCCACCACCTTCTTCCGCAGATACGCCAGCTCGTTCTGGAGCCGCTCGCGCGACGGGTTGCGCATCTTTCCAGTGCCAGACTGCGTCTGTTTCTTCCTCCCAGGCTTCGCTAGCGGATGCGGCGCGACTTCTACAGACGGCGGCTCCATGACCGCCGGTTCTGCTTGTTCCAATGGATGGAAGAATGTAGTGGCATCCAGCGCATGTAGCAGCTCGGCGGTCTCTTCGAGCGACAACCCACCCGGTTCCACGTTCTCCAGCACGTACGAAGATGAACAAGGCGGGTTCAGCTGGCTGTAGCTGGGGGTAGAGAGGTCGGGGGCGGCCTCAACGACGTCTGACGTGTGCGGGAGCGGGTCGCACGCGTCGAAGAAGGTCATGGCGTCCTGCAGCAGGTCGTATTCGTCCAGCGGCGGCGTGGAAGGCCCCGCCGCTTCCTCTTCCGGCTTCATCCTCGCTTCCATGCTTGCGGAACTGCAATTGGGAAGGAACATGCCAGACATATCGGTATATCGGTTTTCGAAGATTACCGGTTTGCCCAATGTCTGTGATGACGAATCGCACTCGTTATTGACCAATAGCAGGGCGGTTTGCTTCGAATTCAAACAGACCTATCCCCTCCTTGAAGTTGTCAGTTCAACCTGATAATTGGTGGAGCTCAGATGGATACGATCTTTGCTACAATCGCGAAGAGGCAGAAGCAGCCCCATCTCCCTGACTGTCCTTGACCCTTCGCTCCACCTGCTGCTGCGCTTTCTCGGCTGCGCGATCCAGCTGCTCCCGGGCCTGCTCCTGTATCTCATCGGGCATGAAGAACGCAAACCCACGCAGCAGGTCCGGGTGGTCGCGGAAGAGGAGGCATACCTGGTCCAGTACTTGGTGGGCGGATTGCTGGTGTTTCTGGAATGTCTGCAGGATGTCGAGGAATTGGTTGAACGTCTCGGGGTCGTCGACGAAGCGCTGTTTAATGGCGGCTAGGTAGCTGGTGGCGCGATCGAAATTGTTGGCGCTGGAGTCACCGGATGGGATCGCTTGTTGCTGTTGCAGTGGCTGGACTGCTCTGAAACTGGAGGGCGCATGCAACGGAGCGTGACTGGCTTGGACAGGCACCGAAGCCTTCACCTCAACGGATGTGTCCGGACGGATGTGGTCCGCAGGAAGTAGGAAGGTGTTGAAGCCCTGGATGAGATTCGGATGGTCTTTGAAGAGCGTGTGAACACGCTGGATCGCACCGAGTGTATCGAGGGTCTGGGTCTTGAAGTCTTTCATGACATCGAGGAATTGATTGTAGATCTCAGGAGGACACTGCTGCTTCACCTTGTGAAGGTACTGCAGCGCGTTGTCCAAGTGGACATCGCTCGGGTACGGGGGAGGGCGTGCTTCGTCCGGTAAACTGCGGCTGTCGTGACAATCTTGACCACCCTCGAGCGTCTTGGACTCCAACAAAGGGCTTCCTTCTAGCACGGGATGTTGCTGTCGGTCGCTTGATGATCCTGTGGGTGCGTTCGTTTCCTCTAATAGCGGGTGGCTTGCCGTCGCCGGAGAGATCGTGATGGTGTCCAGCAGCTCAGTTGCCTCCTCAACGGCGTCCTTGGGCATATCGACGGTCTCATCTAGCAACAGATCACTCTGCTTCTCGCTATTCAGCTGGGATGACAACGTACCCGACTGGCCATCCGCAGAGCTGGAGAGAACCCTTCCTTCTTGGTTTCCATCATCTATGCTCGCGGGTGATTCACCCTCGGAGAAATAGGTCCTCGCGAACTGCAGCAGGTCATACTCATCCGGCGGCGACAGGCTCTCCCCTTGCACGTCTTCGCTCTTCATCTTCCAGCAGATCTGTTGAAATGTGAGCATGAGAGCTCACCCCACTGGTTGCTGCTTGGCGATCGACGCAAGCTCTATTTCTGGTGGCATTTACTCTGCGTCTGAGAACCGCCTTCACGGTTTGAAGACGAACACTATTCGTGCACAGAAAACCTATATGTGGCACTCTCGGGCGTTCAATCGACCAACCAGCTCCTTGGTTCGTCAACGATTGTCCACATTCAAACGCAGTTTTGCCGATGCTGCTAGGATCCAGACCGTCGCTCGACTGTGCTGGAGTCATCGCTGCGGTGAGCACAGGAATCACAGACACTAGGCTCCCTCCTTGAAGCTCCAGGCTTCGATTCCCCCCCTTCAAGGTGAAGGCTTCAACCACCACAGAATGATTTCTTCTGCTCTTGCTTGGGCCGAAAAGAACGGGTGCATCGAAATGCGCGAGGGCAGGGAGATGCGCTGCAACAAAAGAAGGAGGAAGAGAAGGAGTCCCACAAGCGTATTCTCCTGTTCTTGCTCAAGCGCCATGACCTCACCAGCCTCGGCCCAAGCTATCCGCGTGCCATGCCGCTTCCTGGGGACCTCCGGTCTGCTGGTCTCTCGGCTGTCCCTCGGTAGCTGGATGCTGCTCGACGCAAAGAACACGGCGGACAAATGGTACGAGATGATGGCGCTAGCATTTAAGCACGGCATCAACCTCTTCGACAACGCCGAGTGCTATGGAGACGGCCAAGCAGAAGAGAACATGGGCTCAGCGGTCCAGAAAGGGATCGCCAATGGCGACTGGAGTCGTGAAGACCTCGTGATAACCACCAAGATCTACTTCGGCTCCAAAGGAGCGAAAGCCGGCCCCAACGACCTGGGGTTGAGCCGCAAACACATTGTGGAGGGCACGAGGGCTTCGCTTCAAAGATTGCAGCTCGAGTACGTCGATGTGATCTATTGCCACCGTCCGGAGGCGTTCACGCCCATGGAGGAAGTCGTCCGAGCGATGAACTTCGTTCTGAAGCGAGGCTGGGCGTTCTATTGGGGCACGAGTCAATGGACTTCGGCCGAGATCCTCGACGCCTGCGAGATCGCGGATCGACTCCACTTGGTGCGTCCAGTCGTGGAGCAAGCCGAGTATAATTTGTTCCAACGTTCAAAAGTGGAGTTCGAGTTCGCAGACCTGTACAAGAAGCACAAGCTCGGCCTCACGACCTGGGGGCCGCTGTCTTCTGGTACGCTCACGGGCAAATACAGTGGTGGCACGCCCAAAGGCTCTCGCTTAGAGGACCCTCGCGTTCAGGTCATCGTCCCGAACTTCGTCGACCTCGCAGCCAGAGCAGAGAAGCTGAAGCCTATCGCTAAGGCTCTGGACTGCTCAATGGCTCAGCTTGCCATCGCGTGGTGCCTCACCAACGAACATGTGACAACGGTGCTTCTGGGTGCGAGCACACTCGAGCAACTTGAACATAATCTAAAGGCGCTGAAGGTGGTCGAGAAGATCACACCTGAGATCAAGCTCGAGATGGAGAAGCTGGTGCCGTTTGTGCCGCAATTGGCCAAGCCAGACAACTTGGCAATGCTGCGAGCTCGTTATCTCTGAGGTATGGAGTCGTAGCATGTGTTGCATCCATCGACAGGTATTTTCTAAGTAGGGTATGCTTTTTGTTTTGCTGCGGTGGTGCCAGTCGGTTCAATTGAAATGCCACTTGAGAATTGTGGTTGACTATTATGTTAATGCAAGGAGTTTCT
>MBAC02008682.1:0-14086 GCA_001712635.2 Nothophytophthora sp. Chile5
CGATGAAGTCCGTGCTCTTGTACTGGTCGCCGAAGGCGTGACGGCCCACGACGATGGGCTTCTGCCAGCCGGGCACCAGACGCGGCACGTTGGAGATCACGATGGGCTCGCGGAAGACCGTGCCGTTGAGGATGTTGCGGATGGTGCCGTTGGGCGAGCGCCACATCTTCTTGAGCTTGAACTCCTCCACGCGCTGCTCGTCGGGCGTGATGGTGGCGCACTTGATGCCCACGTTGTGCTCCTGGATGGCGTGCGCGGCGTCGATGGTCACCTGGTCGTCCGTGGCGTCGCGGTGCGGCAGCCCCAGGTCGAAGTACTCGATGTTCAGGTCCAGGTACGGGTGGATGTACTTCTCCTTGATCTGCGACCAGATCACGCGCGTCATCTCGTCGCCGTCCAGCTCCACGATGGGCTTCTGCACCACGATCTTCGAGCTGCTGGCGAAGCCGCGGCGCGCGGAGGCGGCGGCGGACACGGAGCGGACGGTCTTGGAGAACATGGCGACGGAGGAGAGGGAGGAGAGGGAGGAGGCTCGACTGCTCAAGTGCTCGGGGCTTCTGCTTCGAATTGGAGAATGGACGGAGAAGGTTGGTGGATGGAGGAACGGAGAGCGCAAACAGAGGAGAACCCCACGCTGGCCGCCCCTCATTCAGCAACCAACGGTCCACCTGTCCACTCCACCCAACACTCGTCCGCTCGCCGTCCGCTCGCTTCAGAACTGGAAACCTCTATCTTCGGATGTGGGATAGACACGATAGGTAGATACGATACGGCAGGTAGAGAATTCATACGAACGGGTGGGAACAGCAACGGCTTGATATCGACAGCTGCACATAAATAATTGCAAACCATCGGTATTGCAGTTGGGAGGTATGCGTTTGACAGGTGAGTCGCGAACTCCTTCAGATCGCAAGGCACGCGTCCGCTTGGCCTACCCTCGATCTCCCTTTTTTAGCCACCCCTCCACGCGTTAAACAGCAACGGCAACATGGAGAGCGCAAAAACGAGCCTCGCGGGCTGATTCTTCTCGTCTTTTTGGCAAACCAACTGGAGGAAAGGATCAGTTTTTGCCAATTTGCCAAGATGGCGTGATGGATGAACTCTATTTTCGGACTTTTCACTAATTTGCAAAAGTCGCTTTTTTCACCGTCATTGCGCCTCTTGGCTGAAGGAAACCGACCAATGAATGCGCTGGAAATGGGTGGGAAAAAGGAATATTTATGCGCCAATTCGTGATTTGATTGGAAAATAACTAGCGACGCTCAGAAAAACACAACAAACCGATGCAACATCGCTCGCTTCGACCTTTTGCCACGCTACAACTTTCATCGGACGCCATCGTCTCCGCCTCCTCGCGCTTCTTGCTCAGGCCGTTATCACCTGCCAGTCGTCTTAAAACGGAGCCGACTGCGGCTCCACGCCATCTTGAGCGAGCGCGGCCTTCTCCACTGGTGTTGACGGCGAGGACCCGTCCACGGGACTTCCCGGGCTCATGGGGGCCGGCGGGGGACTTCCAGGGCTCCCCACGCTCTGGGGGCTCCTCGGAGAAGCCGACGCAGCGGAGCTCGAAGCCGGCGGAGTGTCGGACCCATTCGCCCTGTATGGAGAGGCCTTGGAAGATGTCATCGAGTTCTGCTTCGAGCCTGGGGACAACGGCACGCTCGGCCCGTCGCCGCTCTCCTCGAGGTATTCGTCCTCCTCCACATACTCCTCGTCTTCATGAATCGTGCCCTGCTGGAAATCGCCCGTCTCTTCGTCGAAATCCATATCGGCCATCTCGGGTTTCCAATCGCCCAGACCCTGGTACGAGAAGCGGTCGAAGTGCTTCTGCTCGGACGGCGACGAAGGCAGCGACACCGGGGAATCCGGCATAATCTCCTCGCGGGCTTCGCGCATCTTGGCAATCGCTCGGGACAGGTGGCTCTCGTCGGTCACGTCTTCCATGCGATGCGGAGGACGCGGCACTTCCATCTGCTTGTTCAGCAGCATTTCCCAATCGATTTCGTCGAAGAACGGGTGCGACTTGATCTCCTCCACGCCTTCGGGTCCGCATCCGAGGCGATGCGCCGGGTCCTTCGTGAGCAACTTCATGATCAGATCCTGAGCTTCAGGCGTGAACCGGTCGCTGAAAACGGGCTCTTCCTTCAGGATCTTATCAAACAGAATCGTCGGCACGTTGTGGCGGAACGGCGAGTCACCCTGGATCATCTCGTACGCCAAGATACCTAGTGCCCACCAGTCCACCGCCTTGCCGTAGCCCTCTTTCATGATCAGCTCGGGCGCCAGGTACTCGCAAGTGCCCACGAACGAGCTCGTCCGCTCGTTGTCGTCCATCTCCTCCTTGGAGAGCCCGAAGTCCGTGCACGCCACGTTGCCGTCTGCGGTGATCACGATGTTCTCCAGCTTCAGATCCCGATACAGAATGTTGGACATGTGCAGGTGGGCGATGGCCAGCAGGATCTCGGCCAGGTAGAACCGCGCACGCTTGATGCTAAACCGGCCGCGACGCCGCAGCACTTGACGCAACGAGCCGCCGCTGTAGTACTCCATCACCATGTAGAGCTTGTCCTGGTTCTGGAACGCATACTGGAGCTGCACGATGTACGGATGGTTGGCCTCCTGCAGGATTCGCCGTTCCGCCATGGTCTGTGTGACCAGGTCCTTATTCATCACCCACTCCTTCTTCAGCACCTTCATGGCATACAAGTGTCCAGCGTCTGTGCCTTCCTTCTTCTGCACCAGGAGCACCTTACCGCAGGCGCCACGACCGATGACAGTGACGAGTTCGAAGTCGTTCACCGACATCTTGCCAGGCTTGGCGGAGCCGCTGAAGACGCTCTCCTTCTCGCCCGTACGGACCGAGCGGGGTCGCGACCAGTGGATGAGCGATGGCAGCGCCCGGCACGTCAGGCAGAGCCGCACCTGGCCCTCGTGACGCGTGTTCTCGACCGACGAACACTTCTCACAGCAAGGGTTCTGGCACGTGCGACAGTGTCGGCGCCAGCGACGCATGTTGAACACGTTCTTGCACACGTAGCAGCCCTTCTCCATGCCGCTATTCACGTTTTTCACGCGGAAGCCCGACCATCTCGCTTTGAAGCTCGCATACACCGAGTTCACGATCGTCTGCAGCACATCCACGTCCGACTCGGCCCGTCCGGCGGAAAGTACCACACAGCCCAGCGCATTCTCCTTGGGCTTCAAGCGGCCCAGCGCCCGCGTCCCTTCAGGTGACGACATGTAGGCGATGCACCATTGCGCGACCATTTTCCGCAGCACGTACGAATCGTCCGAGGAGATGCGGTGCGTGGACTGCACGAAGGCCACACCGCTGATGTGGCGCTGCATCTCCTTCATGTGCGTCCGCAGCGTCTCCACTAGCAGTTGGCCCCCGTCCCGATACGCCACCACGAACACATGCGTCGCTCGCGACGTCAGCACGTGATTGCGCCAGCCTGTGATGAACCGCTGCACCGCGCTCTTCATCTATAAGGACAGACCAGCCAACAATCAGCACACAAGAGCATCAGCACCACAGCTACAACAGTACAAGCCTCCCATTATCTGGAGACAAGTGCAGTAGCAACTCACGTCAATTTCACCCGACCGCATGGAGTCCTTGAACACGTCGTCAAAGAGCACGATGCCCAGCTTGTCCTCCTTGGCCCTCATAATGAAAGGCAGCATGGAGCCCAGACTGCCCTTGAAGATGCCGCCGCCCTCGTGACCCGAGCGTACGCACAGTCGCGCACTCCAGATGCCCGCAGGGGACCCATCACTGTCGCCGATGAACACCACAAGGCGATCCGAGAACAGCGCCGTCCGCGAGAGGAACACGCTGCATTGAATGGTCTCGTCATCCTACAATTCCATACAGCAGTCAAGTCCGAACAGAACGAGTGAATAAGCCATCATTAGCACGGTAGAGGAGCTCTCGCCGCACCATTTCCAAGCCTTTACGTTCAAGAACGCGACGTACATGAGACGTGGTCACTTCGTGGAACGTTTCCATGAGCGACTTCATCTTTCCCTGGACGTTCTTGGTTGCAGCTTCCAACAGGCCGCCGGGCGGCGGAAGCGGCGGCTCAGGGGGCTCCACGTAGGAGTGACGCGAGCCGCCCACCGCCGGCGACGGGCTGTTGTCCGGGTCGTCGTCGCGAGGGGCCGAGTCTTCGCGCGCGCGGCTGTAGTGGCTGCTCTCCGAGTCGTCGTTGTAGTAGTCGTCGCCCTCGCCCTCCGTCGTGGTCCCGTTGCCGTGCTCCGAGCGGTCGTCCTCGCCCGTGGAGCTCGCGCTGCGGCTGAAGATGCTGAAGTTTGTGGTGAAACTCAACCCCACGCTCTTGCGGCGCACCGCCTCGCGGATGTTGCTCATCGCGGCGACTGGCGACTTCTTCATGGCGCCCTTCCACACTACGGGGTCCAAGACTCGCTAGGAATCAGCAGGAAGCAAGCGCTCGGGTGCAAGAGGATCGCACAATCCACGACGCAGCCGCTTGAGAATGACGTCAAGCAGTGAGTTCTCCGCGGATCGGAGCGCGCGACGGGTCAATCGGAAGCCAACCCCGTCCTCTCTCCAGCCAGCCTGTGTTCTCCCTCGTCGGAGACTTCGAGAGAGCGCTAGAGCAACGTCAACGAGAGGGTCTTCTCTCGCTCTGTCGCGTTCTTCGCGCGGTCGCGTCCGTGTTTGCGGCAGATTGCGGGTTCGTCTTTGCCAAAAGCCAAGGTTTGTTTGTTGGGGGAGGGGAGACACGCACAGAAAGAACAGCCAGCAAGCGCTCTCCCTTAACGTAGCCATATGCAAATATAAATCAGGGGTTAAATAGCGCAACAGTGATTGGCTGCAAGTGGGAGCAGGAGACCTAAAACCTAGTAAAACCTAGCTCAGGTTTAACACAAGACATGATGATGCAGCAATAAAACCGAGCGAGAAATGGGCTCAAAGCGTTTCATGGCGGAAGTCAGGAGCTCAAGCTGGACGGATGGCTACCGCACCACGAGTTTCGCCTTCGCCACACTGACAACGACTTGATGTTGAATTGAGCCGGTGCTGACATTGACAATTTCCGTAGCCCAGCCTGTTGATCCAGCCCACACGAAGCGAGTGCGTGGAGATTGGATCGCCCAAAAGAGAAACCATGCGCAGAGCATTCATCACAGATCGCTGATCTGGTGCAGGAACCTCTCAAGTCCAAAGTCTTGAGGAAACGCACCCAGGATAGCGAGAATTGGCTCCTTCAAGCTGTCTGAAACCGTCCAGAACAAATAACTGATCAGTTTACATGTGATGCTGCTGGTCGTCGAGAATTGAGATGGCTAATAATTGGCATACGAATGACAAGACTTCCGCCGCAAGGGCCAGTAAGTGGCAAGGCAGGTGAGCTCCTGGGTCAGAAGCTGCGGCTATCAGCCTTCAACTGCTCGCGTCGTCGTGAGCCACACACCAATACATAAAACCTTTTGATTAAACCAACGCACCGAATGAATAAACCTATTGACATCTACAACCATCTGGGTCTCAGGTTTGCTGCCAATATGAGACTGCCTGCCTCTACCGTCGATGGGTGAGCAGATGCAGCATGCATCAACGAATGCCAGCGCTGCATGAAGCTCCCCTCCAGTAAAGTCGGCCATGCTGCACGACGTCCAGTCCTTCTGCAATAAGCCTAGCGATGAACTGGCCTGCTAAGCAAAGGCTCCACACCCCGTGTCTCCCTACGCCACGTCTGGGACGGCACCGAGACGCTTGAGGTTCTGCTGCCGGAACTTGACCATCACGTCCAGCCAGCGCGTATACACGCCAATGTTGGCCGAGGCCAAGCCCAGCGCGCCGAAGAGGCCGTCGCTCACGCGTTCGCCCGAGAAAGCCACGTAAGCCACGGGCAGATCCAGCAGCTTCTTGGCCATGGAGAGCAGCGAGCCGCGGTGCAGCAGGTGGTCCAGCGGGAACGCCAGCAGGATGCTCAAGAGCCAGAAGCCGTTGCAGCCGCGCTTCATCCGCCGCATGAGCGGGCCACGTGGTGACACGCCCAGTACGCGCGTCAGGAACACGACGTAGTTCTCCAAGAGGTAGAAGAAGAAGAAGCACAGGATACGCAGTCGCCGCAGCACGCGCACCACGCGCACGGGTTCACACACGTGGCGGTACATGTCGACCATCTCCAGGAACTGCAGGAAGCGGAAGAGTCTGCGCGCGTCACCGAAGACCAGCTCCGCGCGGTTTAGACAGGCGATCACCCATCGCCTCCGGTCAGCTTTGCTGTGTTTGGATTGGGTTGTCTGCTCTGTCGATGGCGCCGCCGTGACCAGCACTCCGTTTGGCTGACTGTCTGAGCAAAGCGCACTTGTGGAGCTGGTCGCATGCTGAGTTGTGGCTGGAGCGCTTGCATCCAGAGTCCAGAGTTGGAATAGCCCCCATTTGGAAACCTTCGCGCCATATTGAAGCAGCCGATAGACCTTGCTGCGGGTCTCTGTAGGCAACACGCTGAGTCAGGACCGAGGACACGACCCGTATTACTACGACCACAGCTATATGCGCATAACGCACCGGTGGTCGACAGGAAGAACACGGCTTTCGCCAAGGCGTCGTCCTCGAGCTCCATCGGCCAGAAAGCGCTTGAAGAAGACAAGTGGGTGCGTTTCTGGTGGCAAGCTGGCGTGAGAAAACCTCTTCAACTTCCACATGTTCATGCACAGGGATATTCTTGTGGGATTGCAGGTAAATCATCTTTGAAGATCAGAATTACGGTTCACGAGGGTGAGATTTACCAAAGTGGACGAAGCAAAAACCACAGCGAAAATCTGGGTTCCATTTTTGCTTCAAATAAAAGCCCTATTTCCGAAACCGCACTTAGCTCTGGTGTTGGAAAGAGCGACTTCTATTGAGAGCTGCTACAGTAGTCGATTCACTTGGTGGGGCGGGGGAGCCGAAGCCGAAGCCGAAACTAAAGCAGCGCGAGGAGGGTTTGTCTGTTCGGCATGGCGGGGGAGAAGAGCGCGGGCGCCGCGTTGACCAAGAACCAGCGCCGACGTCTGAAGAGAAGGGTGGAGAAGCAGGCGGCGGCGAGCGTGAACGGAAATGGTGCGGCCAGTAGCAATAACGGCGCATCGCCGACCAAGACCGTGGTCGCAGTCGCCTCTGAGCAGCCCGCGGATGTCGAGGTGGAGTACGTGAGCGCCGACCTGAGCAAGGAGCTGGCGCTGCCGAGTGACGACCCTTCGTACGAGGAGATGATGCGTATATTCGGCAAGTTCTCGTCCGCCGAGGAGCTCTGCGGCACCACGGACGACGAGGTACGTCACGAAAGGCGTCCGATCTTTTCAACCAGTTGTTCATTTGTTTGTCATTCTTGACGGCTTCTTCATGTGTGTTGCAGGAAGGAAAGGACAACGGATCGAAGGAGAAGGAAGAGGCGGAAGGCGACAGCGGTGAGATCGCGGAGAAGGAGTCCGCCGAGGAGCAGGTGCTGTCGAAGAAGGCGCGCAAGAAGAGCAAGCGTCTGAGCGTGGCCGAGCTGAAGCAGCTGGTCGCGTACCCGGACGTGGTGGAGGCGCACGACGTGACGTCTGCGGACCCACGGCTGCTGGTGTTTCTGAAATCCTATCGCAACACGGTGCCCGTGCCGCGACATTGGTGTCACAAGCGCAAGTACTTGCAGGGAAAGCGTGGGGTGGAAAAGCCGCCGTTCATGCTGCCGGAATTCATCGCGCAAACGGGTATCTCGGAGGTGCGTGGCGCCGTGGCGGAGGAGGACGACAAGAAGAAGAACAAGCAGCGCGCGCGCGAACGCATGCAGCCGAAGATGGGCCGCGTGGACATCGACTACCAAGTGCTGCACGACGCGTTCTTCCGCTTCCAAACGAAGCCCAAGCTCACCCAGCTGGGCGATCTGTACGCAACACAGCCATGCGATTGTTGGCGTTTAAACTGGCGGCGTTGCTAATCTATGTCGTCTAACTGCGTCTGCTTACCTTTGCTGATGAGGAATGCAGGTACTATGAAGGCAAGGAGTTCGAGGTGAAGCTGAAGGCGAAGGTGCCTGGCCAACTCTCGGAAGAACTCAAGGTACGTTTTCGCTTCTCTCCTGTTGTTTCTGGTCGTAAACCTGCTCTCCTTCGCGTGTTGTTTGACGACGCAACATGTGCGTCTTTGATTGCCTTTTGTATTGATAGAATGCGCTGGGGATGGTCGAGGGCGTGCCGCCTCCGTGGCTACTGAACATGCAGCGATATGGTCCGCCGCCGGCCTATCCGAACCTGAAGATCCCAGGCTTGAACGCGCCCATTCCGGAGGGCGCCAGCTTCGGCTATCATCCTGGTGGCTGGGGCAAACCGCCAGTGGATGAGAATGGCCAGCCGCTATATGGAGACGTTTTCGGGAAGCCCACTGAGTCGGAGACGACGGTACGAATAGGGAGGATGCAGAATGGAATGAGTGTTGGCTTAGATGTGATGGATGTGCCTAACGGGATGCATGTCGCTCTGGAGTACAGGACGAAGGCATCAATCGCGAGAGATGGGGAGAACTGGAGGAAGAGGAGGAGGAAGAAGAAGGCGAAGAAGAGGAAGAAGAGGAGGAGGAAGCTGAAGGTGTGGAAGGCCTTGAGGAGGCCGAAGGTCTCGACGCCACCGGTCTGGAAACTCCGCTGGTGGACGGCATCTCGAGTGTTTCGTCTGGTCTCACGACGCCAGGTGTTGTGGATCTGCGCAAAGGCATTCGGTACGTCTGCTTGTCTGGCCTTCTATTCCTCGTCCGATCGAGGGATTGTGCTGTGATTCAGTGCTAGTTCTTACTGGAATGCTCTGAAATCCGGTGGATGCAGAGGAACAGAGACCCCGGACGCTCCGCAGCAGCTTTACACGGTGTTGGAGCAGAAAGAGGTGAGGTACTGCGTGCAGTATCCGCTGTTGTGCTCCTGGTCTAATGGGATGTGATGCCTTTATTGCGTAGACCTCGGTTGGCACAGCGCTCTATGGCTCGGGCCACGAGTACGTCGTCCCTGGCGCTGCCCCTGAATCCAGCGGCACGCGCTCGGAGTCTGGGCGAGTTCGACGCCGCTTCGAAGACGCAGCTCCGCCCACCGAGACGTCCGCCGACCCCGTGGAAGACGAGGACGACGCGGCCAAAAAGAAGAAGCGGGCCAAGATCGAGAAGAGCAAGAAGCACAAGGATTTCAAGTTCTAAGCGAGTCCGGGCAGGCTTCTGGTAGGGCGTGACTGGGCGGGAACGAAAGACATATCTCTGGGTTGGCATCAAGCCGTGGGTTTCAGTCTGTCTGGCGGAGGCCATTGGCGTTCGCTTGCTCTTTTGATCGCGATTAAATAGACAAACAACTGGCCAGAACAGCAGCTTCTCACGCCGGCGGGAGGCCCATGGCTTCGCGCAGTTCCATAATCTGTCGGCGCTCCTCGGGCGGCAGCGACTGGATGATCTCCGGCGCCAGGTTCTGCACCTGCTCCAGTAGCTCCTGCTGCTCCGGATCCAGTTTCTCCATGAGGTCGTTCGACACGCCCTATGCGCGACAAACAATCCCGCAATTAGTTCATCGATACCTCAAGCCAGGCGTCCTCAAGACATGGCAACGTACGATGGCGTTGGCCGGGGCCGACGCTGAAGCCGTGCGCTCCTTGATCATGCCGAGCTTGAGCTGCGCTTGCGCGATGGCGCGCGCGAACTCCGGCTGGTCCTGCAACAGACGCCGCGTCTCCTCCGGCGCGCTCTCGTTGCACTGCTTCAGCTGGTACACCAGCTCGTACAGCTCCGCGAACGACAGGTCCGCCACGCTCGTCGCCTTGGCCTCCATCTTCCTTTGTGCATCCAGCCTTTCATCATGCATATTTACTCGCCAACAGTATGCTTTATAGTAGGCTGAACAATGCCGTACCTTAACATACCGGTAAGCTTACCGAAGTCGCCTTGAAGCCCTCTTCAAACCGATTTCCAGTTACGACGGCGTTTCGTGCTGTTACGGTACGTTGGGTTGAGAAGCCCATACAAATTCTGTTGGCTCTCCCGAGGCCAGCCTTCCTTCCATCTGCGAATGCTGCGAGTCGCCCAGTCGTCTCTCCGCTCTCGCTCGCTGGTCGCTGTCCGCTCGCCGCTGCTTCGCCAGCGCTTCTCGCAGTGCGCCGCCGTGTTGGAGCCCTCTCCCTCTCCCGCCCTCGAAGCCCCCGCTACAATAGCGCTAGAGGGCGAGATGAACGTGACGCGTCACAACTTCGAGAGCTGCTTCGCCGACCTGCAGCGCGACATCCTGCGACCCACGTGCCGCTTCGTGGCCATCGACACCGAGTTCACGGGTCTGTCACCTAATGAGTACGAGAAGGAGCGCTACCTCGACACGCTGGAGGAGCGCTATCGCAAGGTGAAGCGCGCCGGCGAGAGCTTCCTCATCACGCAGTTCGGCCTATCAACCGTCCACGTGGACAAGAATGAGCAGTTCCAGATCAAAACGTGGAACTTCTACGTGTTCCCGCGGCCCTACGGCACTCAGGACGAGCGGTTCCTGTGCCAGGCCTCCAGTCTGCAGTTCCTGTCCGAGCATGGCTTCGACTTCAACAAGTTCATTGCCGACGGCATCCCCTTCCTGAACTTGTCCAAGACGACTGTCATGAAGAAGCGGCTTCAACGGCGTATTGACGGCCTGAACAAGGTGAACAAGAACCTGAATCTCTCGGAGGAGGGACTGGCCTTCCAGAAAGAGGTGAACGCTAAGCTGGACCAGTGGATCGCTGATGGCGCCAAGAAAGGCGAGAAACTGCTGCTGCCCACACGCAACTCCTTCTTCTCCATGGTGGTGCACGAAACAGTGCGTGCCAAGGCGAGCTACTTGTACTCGGAGTCTGCGGAAGGTGGCGTCGAGGTGTCGTACGTGTCCAAGAAGATCAAGGAGGAGCTGATCGCCGCTCGCGTCAAGGAGATGGAGCGTGAACTGGCCGACGCCATTGGGTTCTCCAAGGTCATCGAGGTCCTCAGTGCCAGCAAGAAGCCGATCGTTGGCCACAATGCGCTGCTGGACTTCGTGTATGTCTTCCACCAGTTCTACAAGCCGCTGCCTGACACGCTGGCCGAGTTCAAGACGGAGCTGCTGGAGCTCTTCCCGTCCATCTACGACACCAAGCACGTCACGCTGCGGTCGCCCCTTGGTGACCAACTCAAGTCCACGGGGTTGTCCTCGCTCTTCGAGTACATGCGTGAGAACGTGAAGCCCTCGCCCGAGAGTCTGATCCCTAGCGATGAGCGCTTCGATACCTACCGTGCGGCACTCAAGGACGAGGCGGACGGGAACGAGAGCATGCTGTGCCACGAAGCCGGCTTCGACGCGTTCATGACGGCCGTGTGCTTCTTGGGGCTCGTGGCTCACGATGCCAACGGGGAACTGCCCGACCAAGATCAGAAGGAAGGCAGCTCGGCGCGTCTCACACTGCGTCTGGAGGAGCTGGAGAGCTACAAGAACCGGCTGAACCTGATGATCTCGGACGAGAGCTCACTGGACCTGGGCAACGTGGCGCAAACCATCGACCGGGCGCGCGTGTACCGCGTGACCAGCACCACCAAGCGGAAGCTCCAGCACGTGCGGATGGAAGACGTGTTCAAGACCTCCAAGGTGCAGCGTGTCCTGCGCGAGAACGACCAGAACGCGTTCGTGGTGCTCTCGGAGCCGGCAGAAGACGTGAACGAAGAGGCCATCGCGAAATTGGGCGTCAGCATCACCACGTACGACGACCATGTGGCCGCGAAGGCCGAGGAGGCCCGACTGCAGAAGGAGGAGGAGGAGCAAAAGGTCTTTGAGAAGCTCAGCGCTGGTCGAGCGGAGTCAGAACCCCACCAAGCGCCTGTGTTCCCTGCGTGCACAGAGAGCGAGAAGGTCAAGGAAGGCGAGTCGATGTGGAATCGCTGCACGATCTCATAGACAACAAGTTGTAGAAAAGAACGAACGAGAGGCGCGGGGCGTGAAAGGCATGCACAAGTAGAGACGCTCAGCAATGGATCCTCTCTTCATGGAACGTTGGCTGTGGTTGAAGGGAGGTGCATACGGACTTACCGGTGTACCGGTTTACCGGTGCGTTTCTGTCGTTTTCTGGCGTCGTCCACAGAGTGGTGCATTTTCATCTGCAACTGCAACGGTTTCTAGCATGAGCATCGAGAGCGAGGAGCGCGGCGCCAGCCCCGAGGGTGTGCGTGCGACGGCGTCGCCCACTGGCCGCCACCAGCGCGAGGCCAAGCGCGCAGAGCTGCAGCGACTGCGCGAACGCATTAAGGAGGCGCGAGCGGACGTCGATGACGATGGCGCGCCGCTGTCCTCGCAGCCGCAAGTCAACATGGACCCGCTCTCCTGCCTTTGTATGATGCGGGCAGACGTCGAGCCTTCATTTGCCGAAGTGGCGAGCAGCTATTACGTAGAACTGACTAAAATGTTGCTGTCTATATGTTCCAGGCTGCTGCAACTTCAAACGACTCGGGTACTGGGCCTTTCGCTCTTGTTTCCTGCTCTTTTCTCCTTCAATCGACGTGGTGCACTCACTCTTCTGTATGTATTCGCCATGTCGTTTGCTCATTCGAATGCCTTCTGCAAACAGCCAAAGCTACGTACGTTAACTGCCGATCCTCTGTTGTTTTCCACCACAAAGGGAGACACTGACGCCCTCTCTGTCTCCGGTTATCGCGTCGTCCCTATAGATCCTGCATGAGCGACGAGTGGTGGCGACCAACGGCTCTGGTGTGGAGACGAAGCTGCTGCTCGTGGGGCCGCACTGGATCGGTGTGCTGGTGACGCTGGCCATCATCCTCGTGTCCACAGGCATGTTCCTCACCCAGCAGTGCGCGGACATGCCCTGGTATTACACGGCGATGACGCTGGCGCTCTGCGGCATGACGCTCTACTATTTATTCCAGACGACGTGCACCGACCCGGGCATCGTCCGCTCTTCGCGTCTCAAGGATACGACGGTCTGTGCAGACGACGAGGATGAGGCAGCGACTCTGGAAGCTGGACACCGCGCAGTACCCAGCGATAGCGGGCGAGTGGGAGCCACGACGCAGCTGCTGCCAGCGCCTCCCGCCGGCGGCTTGGGGCCTCGTCGGAGGCCAGCGGAACGCACGCGGTACTGCGATATCTGCGATATCGAACAGGATCGCTCCACGGACCATTGCGAGGACTGCGGCGTTTGTGTGGCCGGCTACGACCACCATTGCCCGTGGATGGGCAAGTGCATTGGGAGAGGCAACATGCACGCCTTCAAGATGTTCAACGTGGCGTGGGTGCTCTACGTGAGCTTCACGCTCTTCGTAGCCATCACGAGCGTGGACTGGGGTCGCGCTGCTGAGCAGACACTGGAGCGCACGGCCTCGGGAGCTTGGACGCCTGTACCCAACCAACACTAGCGAGTTGAAAGGCCAGATACTGAAAACCGATTCCAGTATATTACAGTGCCACTTTCTTATTTGGCCGCGTCTTCAGCCGCAACCTTCTTGTGTTTCTTGCGCATCTTCTTCTTGTGACCGCCGTTGACCGAAGCGCTGGAGGCGGCCTTCGTCTCCTTGGGCTTCTGCTGCTGCTCCTTCTTGGCTGGCGACGCCTTCACCTCCGAATCAATGGTGGAAACCTGCGAGATCGACCGTAGAGCAATGAAAAGAAGGCAAATAGGTCAGTTCGAAGGTCAGCGTCAAGTTAAGAAGCTCGCGAGGTATGCAAGACATGCAGATATGCAGATTGGGATGTTGCACAGTTATGACTCGTATGATTCCGACAGGAAAGACCATGAAAGCCTTTTACGAGCGCAATAGGCAGCCGCTGCTTTATAAGTTGCCGCCTCGTCAAAGCGAACCTTCCCCGAACGCCGTCAGCCCCCGAATGCACCTCCGCCATCCGATTCTCCCGCCATTGTTTCCAACAAGCAGATAGAACTGGACGACGAGAGACGCAGAGGTTGACACCGTCCGTTCACAGCCGCTTCGACTAGAGTGAGACGGCCACAGCAGCATTGCCCTACGCCCGCGCGGAGACAGCCTTAAGGACCATGCGCGAGTATTAAGACGAGAAGAACTCTCGCCATGAAAGCATACACGTTCCTATCCCAACTGGTCTGG
>MBAC02008697.1:0-14863 GCA_001712635.2 Nothophytophthora sp. Chile5
CGGACACGCCCGAGACGAATGCCCCTGACGCCACGACAACGCCTTGTCCCGTGACTTCGCTGCCGGATACGGATGCTCCGACGACAACGACGACTCCAGGTTCGGAGGCCCCAGAGACGACGCCGTGCCCATTGACTTCGCTGCCGGATACGGATGCTCCGACGACAACGACGACTCCAGGTTCGGAGGCCCCAGAGACGACGCCGTGCCCAGTGACTTCGCTGCCGGACACGGGCGCCCCCACAACGACGACACCAGGCACGGAGACGTCGGCCCCTGGAACCTCGACGCCTTGTCCGGTGACGTCTCTCCCTGATACGGACAGCCCCACGTCGGCCCCCGGAACTGATAGTCCGACGTCGAATCCTGGAACCGACAGTCCGACTTCGGCTCCGGGGACGGACAGCCCGACGCCATGCCCTGTGACATCGCTGCCGGAGACTCCGACTCCCGGAACAGACAGTCCGACTACAACACCTGGTACGGACAGCCCAACACCCTGTCCAGTGACCTCGCTTCCGGAGACTCCGACTCCCGGAACAGACAGTCCGACGCCGTGTCCAGTGACTTCACTTCCGGAGACTCCGACGCCGGGAACTGATAGCCCGACTCCTACCCCGGGTACCGACAGTCCGACGCCGTGCCCGGTGACCTCGCTTCCGGAGACCCCCACGCCGGGTACCGACAGTCCGACGCCGTGTCCAGTGACCTCACTCCCGGAGACCCCAACGCCTGGTACCGACGCGCCGACTCCATGTCCTGTTACTTCGCTTCCAGAGACTCCGACTCCAGGGACGGACAGCCCAACACCTTGTCCCGTGACGTCGTTGCCAGATACGCCGACCCCAGAGACGGACGCTCCCACTCCGTGCCCTGTCACCTCGCTCCCGGACACCCCGACGCCATGCCCAGTGACGTCGCTTCCGGACACCCCAACTCCAGAGACGGACACTCCGACTCCATGCCCAGTGACTTCGTTGCCGGACACCCCAACTCCGGAGACGGACGCTCCGACCCCGTGTCCGGTGACTTCGTTGCCGGACACTCCAACTCCGGAGACGGACGCTCCGACTCCATGCCCAGTGACCTCGTTGCCGGACACTCCAACTCCGGAGACGGACGCTCCGACTCCGTGTCCAGTGACGTCGCTCCCGGACACTCCAACTCCGGAGACGGACGCTCCGACCCCGTGTCCAGTTACGTCGCTCCCGGACTCGCCCACGCCCTGCCCAGTGACGTCGCTGCCTGATACTCCGGTTCCCACCACAGTGACTCCAGTGCCAACGACGGTGACTCCGATGCCGACCACAGCCACTCCAATGCCAACGACAGTGACTCCGATGCCGACCACAGCCACTCCAGTGCCAACGACAGTGACTCCGGTGCCAACGACGGTGACTCCGATGCCGACCACAGCCACTCCAGTGCCAACGACGGTGACTCCAGTGCCAACGACGGTGACTCCGGTGCCAACGACGGTGACTCCGGTGCCGACGACGGTGACTCCGACGCCCACGCCGGCGCCCACGTCCGCCTACGACGCGTACTGCCACTCGTTAGGCAGCTTCTGGTGCAATGTGAACTTCCTCACATGCTCGTGGAAGTCGAGCACCAACACGTGCGTGGGCAAGTGAGAGCGCCATAGTGACAGCCCTCTACTTTGAGCGAACAGCTACACTGAACACGATAAGAGTCCCAGGAGGAAAGACAACGAGTCGTTGCATAAATCGCAGGAAACAGACAAAAACACACAGCCTGGAACCCGATCTCTGGCCTAACACCTTGACCGAATCCACTAACGTGGCTAAAACTGGCTGGGCCACGCAGAAGGACGCTACTTCAGCGCTTCAGACTCGCTTCAACTTGAAGCGCAAAGACCTCCAGGCTCCGCTTTCGACTATGAAAATCGGAAATCCTCGAAACTGTCCCAGATGTATTCATACCACCTAGCACCAGCACCAGCAGATAACGCAAGCAACAGCCAATTCAGGACTGTAGCCTGCTTCTTGGATGGCCACTATGGAGGCTCTCGCGTTGGTTGCCACCCGTGAACAAGTGCCTCCGCGAGGCGCATGCCAATTTTGACGAGCTGCTCGTTGCTGAGGACCGTAGGAAAGTCAGCTCGATCAGAGTGGCCTCGCGGCGGCGATCGGCGGCTTCAGGGAGGAAATAAAGACCTCCGATCTGTTTTTCCCCATATGCGGTGATTTTAAAGTTTAGCCGATTCTTGGGGCTTCAGGCCCGACGGCATCCTATGGCTCGGCTGTTCCGTCCTCAAGACGACGACATAATTATCAAAGTTACCCACGCGGCCGGCGCTCCCGTCTTGCTCCTTCTTGGCTCTTCCTGCTGTGCTTTGCCATCGAAACACCAGGCAAAAGAACTCCTGAACGCACACACACTATCGCTAAAGGAGTAGTTGAGGATAAAAACTCATTTCATGACTTAACCGTTACAATCAAGTGGCGACGGCGGCGACCAGCAGCGGCTCCTTCTCGCGGTCCGCGTGGACGTTGACGACCGTGTGGTAGTTCTGCGGGATGAGCGCCGGCCCCTTGTGCATGCTGTTGTAGGAGAGCGACGTGCGCAGAGGCGCCATGGCGATGCTGGCCTTGCTGGCCACCTCCAGAGCCGCAGCGGCGGCTTGGATCTCCGCCTCTTCTCGACGCGACTCCTCAGTGTTGCAGTACGTGAAATAGAGCGCCACTTGGGCCAGGCTGAGCACGGAGCCGATGGCGTTGGGCGTGAGCACGAAGTAGTCGCCCTCTGTGAGGCCGAATGCCACCCACAACACGCCGTTGAGCAGGTTCACGGCGCACAGCGAGATGGGCAGCGAGGCCGCCGACTTGGTGTGCACCACTCGCTTCATGGTGTCCATCGGCGACGCGTAGAGGCAGATGTTGACGGCGATGCACAGCAGCCCCAGCGTGGTCACTAGGCTCTCGCGCGACTGGTTCGTGAGGCCGTTGGCGCCCAGGATCACGTACAGCATGGCCAGGGCCATGACAGCGCCCGCCTTGAAGCAGACGCGACGCACGGCCGCTCGGTCCGGACTCCAGCGGTAGTAGACGGCGATGAAGCCGGCGCACGTGCACTGGCCCATGGAGCAGGTGGCGAAGAGCGGGAAGAGCTGCCCCACCATGAAGCCGTACATGGTCCACATGAAGGAGTTGCAGAAGAGCATCACCACGGGGAACACGGTGAGCGGCCCGGGCGTGCGCTGGCGGTGGATGCGCGCGAATTCCGGCCACGGCGACACGTTCAGCAGCACCGACGAGCACGTCGTGAGCACGCGCAAACACTCGAGAAGCACCGTCATCGGACTGTAAGAGGGGGTTCGTTTGGCGCACGCTGAGGCTGGAGGTGGCGGGCGGTGGAGGGGGAAACGAAGAGTGAGCGGTCGGCGGGGGGATCAGACGACTGGAGCGCTTCGTGCCGCGTCTGTCTGACCTCCGAAAGCGCTGGGAGGGTGGGGGATGCGTCGGCGGTGACGTCGGCGCGTAGGACGCCATGGCAACCACGACTCAAATGGTAGCCGCTGGTTTAACAGAAACGGGGCGCCATGATTGGCTACAATACCGAGCAGCCCCTCCGGTATTGGCACAGCAAAGTGGCAAACACGACGAGTTTCGGTAAACGACCAAGCGTTGTCGGCCAAAATTTCACCGACCCATGCAATCAAAGACCGTATCTTACGGTATTGGAGGACGCTTTGCGCAACATGGCGCAGAAGCTGCTCTGCAGCCGAGGCCTCATCTCCAATCCGCCTTGGAAGGAGAATTTGGTTGGCTGCATGCATACTGTTTGGTCGTCTTTGGGGGTGCAGGGCAAAGGAAAACGTTAAGAGCGAGCCGCGGCAGCAGCAGTTGGGCGGAAGTACGCACCCATACACTCGCCCAGACGCCGCGTGGTTGCAGTTCCGGCGTGAGCGCACAGTATCGGATCTCAGCAAAGTGATAACGGCGAAGAGGTGCGCTTTGATGCGTGGCACGGGAAGGCCGTTCTTTGTGCAGTCGACGCTCTCCCTCCCGACGGAAATTTACGTACAGTACGGGTTCGTGTTGCTGTAGCCATTTGCATCAAGTTTCACAGGGATTCTAGATGGAACGTATCCGATCGGAATATACGCGTATACCGTACATGCAATAAGCTGCTTGACACGCAGCGCGTTTCTAAGCCGTTAGAAACGTCATGGACAAGTGCTGGAGATAACGTAAACTAGCACTGGCTTACCCAATGCGCCTGCACCGCTGTAGTGCTGTAGTGACAGCATACAGAGCTCCTCGTGCTCACTGAGCTCCGTGTAACGAACACAAGGCTCCTGTGATTGGCAGTCAGCATCTGTTGAGAAACAACTGCGAGGTGACCCTCGGAACGCCCTGCAAGGTTGCAGTTGATACACACCACCTGGCAGCAAATCGCATGAGCATGATGAAGACACTTCCACGTCGTAGCTCCCCAGCCGACGCGTTGACACGACCACCGAAGAGGAAGAAACGCCTCGGATACTGTAGTTAGACTGGTTTGTATTTTACTGTGCCTGCTATTTCTTCAGTACTCCAACAACGCTACGCGTCTTGCCACTGGCCCGTATCCAGCTATGGCATGGCTGCCAGCGGTTCTCGAGCCCCCTTGGAGAGCACCACTAGCGACACAGGCGAGCTGTAGGCCTCGTAGCTCTTGCCAATGCGGATGGACACCTCTCCGGACTTGGGCGACTCCTCAGTTGGTTGCTCGCCCTTCGCGGCGTCGACCGAGTTGACTACTGCTCGAGGCGCCCCCGCGCGTCCTGGTCGGTAGATGAGGTACAGAATGACTTGGATGGAGCACAGCAACGTCCCGATCGCGTTGGGAACGAGCACGAACATGTCGCCCACGGTGATAGCGAACACCACCCACAGAATGGCGTTCACCAGGAAGATGGCGCTGATGGAAATGGGCAGAGACGACGCGCTCTTGGTCGTGATCACCTTCTTCATCGTCTCCAGCGGCGACGCGTACAGCACCAGGTTGAAGGCGACGCAGATGAAGCCCAGCGTCTTCTCCACCGCAGCTTCCGATTGGTCGGTGACTCCGTTTGTGCCGAGGATGAAGTAGAGCGTGCCGATGGCCAGCAGCACGAACGCTCCGCCGCATACTTTGTGGACATACATGCGCTCCTTGGTCCAGCGGTAGTAAACACCAATGAAGCAGAGGGACGTGGCCACGCCGAAGAGCGTCACGGCGAAGAGCGGGAAGATGTTGCCCACCAGATACGAGTACAGGACCCACATGTAGCAGTTGGCGAAGAGCATGACCACTGGCAGGATGGACACCTCGCCCGTGGAGCGGTTCTTGTGGATGCGCCAGTAGTCCGGCAGCGGCGCGATACCCACCAGGATGGCGGTGGTGGTGGTGAGCACGCGGAGAACCAGCAAGAAGGTCGACATGATTGAAGTGTGTGTGAGGAAGTAGGCAAGTTTGCGAATGAGAGGTCATGGCAGGTCGAAGTGAGGGAGAGAGGAAAAACATACGTGTTTGGTCATTAACTGCTGGGCGGACGGCGCCATGTGGTTACACAGTTTGCAGGTCGGGGCTGCCCAGCCAGTTATTGCGTGCTCCTCATTGCTGCTGACCTGCATTTCGGGTGCGTTTTCTTCCGTCGGGAGCCGAGAGAGAGGCTTGTGGCCAGAGCAAGAGCCAAGTCGTGTTGTCTGGCCTGCTCCTCGGGCCCTTCCCCTCCTCATTTTCGTGTGTATATAATCAGACCTCCGCGGTGTTGTGGCTTTGCAACCGAGCGAGAAAGTATCCGAACCAGCGCTCGACGCGGTTGTTCAGATCAGCACTTCACTTCAACTCGCCTGATCTGAATCTCCGCTTGGCATTCCTTGTCGAGTGGTCGAAAGCAACGGCTTAGCCGCCTCCGGTTGGCCCTCGAGTCTCCACGAAGAGTCGAAAGCTCTCGGAAACGACTAGCAGATTGCGTACGTGCTGGAATTGCAGCTCCAAGTCGCATCAACTTTATACACAGCTTTTTGGTGACGGCCCGCGAGGGTGCGATTCTGCTGGGCACAAGTCCAGGGCGGGAAGTCCAGAGGTGTATGAATACAATTCCCCAAATATGTATGGCCGCAACTTTTCTGTCCTATAAGCCTGTTGGAGGTGGTGGCGGTGGCACGTACCAATTGGGTTCTGCATACGCGTTTTGACACTGGGAAGAGGGTGGAGTCCGTCTAGTGCTTGGTGTGGCTGTGCCACCAAGAGGCGCATCAGCGACCTTTTTGAGCGTGGTTGAAGTTCTGACAGCAGCTCGAAAGTTCAGCAGCGAAAGCGAACCGGAACCAGGCTGCTCACTGCCGCAGGTGAGGTGCAGGATAACGCCAGTGACGTCGCGACTGCAACACCTACAGTGCACACGGACGCTCGCAATGCAGGAGACACAGGCGCGCTGAGCTAAAGTTTGAGCCGTTGTAGGTGTGCATACTCGGTGTCTGCAGCGGCAGGCAAAGCACGAGAGTCCAGAAAAACGCAATGTATTGCTTGTCAACTAAAACTAAATGAGACGGCGCCGACCTCCAAGCAGTGCAGAGGAATCCATGCCAGTCAGGGGTTTTTTGACTCAAAGCGTATGCTTTTTCAGCGACGCCAGGCTGGCGATGCACTCGGCTGCTGGTATTAAATTTAATAATCCTCTCCTCTCTTGATTAATTTCCGGCCTACCGCCAGCCACAGATGGTGTAGCGCGCATAGAGGAGGATGCCCCCTCCGTCAAAGCGATTCCTCTTTCGTTTCGACGTTTAGGTATATTGGGTTCGCGTATTCTGGCCTCTGATATCCGTGCCAGACTCTGCCTCTCAAGTGATTCCAGCGCACGAAACCAAGGAAAAGCAGGTGTATTGTCAATACCTGCTCATTCATTCGGTGAGTTGGGAAGAGGAGCCACGGACGCGGCCGAGCTCAACTCTTCGTATCCTTGCGGGCTCTTGAACAGCCGAGTAAATGACGCCCAGTACGTCCGAAGGCCCTCGGCCGACACCTTGTGCTTGGCAACCATACTGGATTTGTCGCCGACAGGAACCACCGCGCGACCCGGACGGTATATCGCGTACAGCGCCACTTGAGCCGTGCAGAGCGCCGTCCCCAACGCGTTGGGCACCAGCACGAACATGTCATTGGCCGCGAAGGAGTAGACCACCCACAGTATGGCGTGTCCGAGGAAAGCGGCGCTCATCAGAATGGGCAGCGAGGCCGTGTTCTTCGTCCGGATCACTTTCTTCATGTTCTCGAGCGGCGCCGCGTACATGGCGATGTTGAGGGCCACGGACATGAAGCCGAGGGTCGCCTCCACTTGCTCCGGCGACTGGTTCGTGACTCCGTTCCCTCCGAGGATCTGATAGAGCGTGAAAGCTACGATAACGACCGAAGTACGAGCCAAAAGCTTGTGCACGAAGGGCCGATCGGAGCTCCAGCGGTAGTAAATGGCGCCGAAGACCACGGACGTGGCCATGCCGAAGACGTTGACGACGAAGACCGGGAGGATGCTGTTCACCAGGTACGCGTACACGGACCACATGTAGCACTTGCAGAACAGCAGCGCGATCGGCAGAACCGACACGTCGCCGGTGGAGCGCGTCTTGTGAATGCGCCAGAAGTCTGGCAGCGGCGAGATGCTCACCATGACGGCCGCGACGGTTGTGAGCACGCGGAGCACGGCGAGGAAAGTCATAATAGCGGTAGAATAATGAGCTGGACTGCTCGATGGCGAGCTGGAGGAATGGGTAGTGGTGGATCGAAGCCTGAAGGACAAGATAAATCCAGGGTGGCATCCGCGCGATGGAACGAGCGGTGAGTCACTACTCGATAAATATAGCTTTCTCCTGTCACCACTGATGGCAGAAGAGGGCTACACTCATCGAGTTGAGCACGGACGAAGCGTATCAGACGCTGATGGCGACTTCAGGTGACGCTTGAAATACTTGAGGGAGATTCGGCCTGACATTGACTGGGTGCATTTTGTGCTGCCCGTTACTTAGTACCATGGCATGCGCCGTTTCTCATTCCCTTCGCGTTCGCTAGCGTATCAACGATTGGCTGTGCGCTTCCGGCGGTTCTCTCAGCAGATGTCATGCGATGCGTTTGGTTGCGTTACGGCCCGTGTCTGGCCATATGAAAATGACCAGAAGCGTTTGCGGCTCCGTAGGGGATTCCCAACTTCAACAACACGAGTGCGTTCTTCGTCTTCGCGGTTCAGCATTGCAGACATAGGCCCAAACGTCAGTCAACTCTCCTCCTGCTTGGTGCTTGCTCTGGCTGAATCAACATCGCGTGGTTGCGTCCACGAATCGGGTTTTAAATTGCCGCGTTTGAGGTTTGAGGCGCCAGAGGACGCCCTAACGCCAATGAATGCTTCGCTTCTCTGCTTTAAAGTGGCCAACAAGAGAAGTGCGGAGATAAAGATGACGAATGGGCCGAATTGTTTGAGACAGAGGCAAGTAGCACCAATATTTGGGCCATGCATAGTTAGCTAGTTATATTAAGAAATGCGGCGCTTCTACCTTGTGATAGAGGGAGCAGCTACTTCGGGAGAGGTGCCACCGATGCATTCGCCCCCAGCATCTCGTAGCCCTGTGGGTTCTTGACCAGTCGTAGTAAACGTCCCCAATACGTCCGCGGTCCTTCCGCAGATCTCTGGTGCTTGTTGAAACCACTGCACTCGTCCGTCTCCGGCAGCGAACCACGCCCTGGGCGGTACATAACGTACAGCGCCACTTGAGCCGTGCAGAGCGCCATCCCCAGCGTGTTGGGGACCAGCACGAACATGTCACTGACGGCGAAGGCGTAGATCACCCATAGTATGGCGTTTCCGAGGAAAACGGCGCTGATCGAAATGGGCAGCGAGGCCGCGTTCTTGGTCTGGATCACCGTCTTCATGTTGGCCAGCGGCGAGGCGTACAGCGCGATGTTGACACCCACGGACATGAAGCCGAGAGTCGCCGCCACTTGGTCTGCCGACTGGTTCGTGGCTCCACAACCCCCGAGGATCCGGTAGAATGTGCCAATTGCAAGAACGACCGATGCTCGAGCCCAGAGCTGGTGAACTCGCGGTCGCTCAGTGCTCCAGCGGTAGTAGACGGCACTGAAGCCCACGGACGTTAACATGCCGAAGAGATTCACGACGAAGACCGGAAAGATGTTGCCCACCATGAAGCCGTACATGGCCCACATGTAACAATTGCAGAAGAGCAGCGCGATGGGCAAGATCGACACGTCGCCAGTGCAGCGGGTCTTGTGAATGCGCCAGAAGTCTGGCAGCGGCGAGAGACCCACCATGACGGCCGCGACGGTAGTGAGTACGCGGAGCACGGCCAACAGCGTCATGGTGGCGGCAGTATACGGACTGTATGTGGTCAATGTCGAGTTGGAAGAGGATTCGATGGATCGAAGCTGGCAGGATCGGAAATGCCAGCCCAGCGTGGCAGCCAGCATCGGATGCAGGGATATCCAGGTGCCTATATTTATCGACGGAGCAATGAAGTGCGCGCATCAGACACTGAAGGTGGAGCCTGAAGAGCAAACAGTGGGTTATCGGGTTTATTTTGGATTTGAAGACCAGCCTGCTGCTCTCTCGTCTTGCACTCACTAAGAGAGCGCCTTCACCCCTACAGGCGACCGAAGCGCTTCGTACACTGGACTCATCTGAATGGCCACGTCCTCACACGACGAGGCGTCTGCAACTGGCCGCTCGTCTTTGGCCAACCCGACCGAGTTCACCTCTCCTCGCTGAGGCTCCCGCCGGTAGATGAGGAACAAAACCACTTGAACGAGGCAGAGTGCGGTCCCTATCGCGTTGGGGACGAGCACAAACAGGTCGTCGTCAGCGATGGCGAAGGTCACCCACAGCACGGCATTCACCAGGAAGACGACGCTGATGGAAATGGGGAGAGATGACGCGTTCTTGGTCTGGATCACGCGCTTCATGGTCTCCAGTGGCGAGGCGTACAACACCAAGTTGACAGCCACGCAGATGAACCCGAGTGTCTTCTCCACGCCGTTCTCCGACTGGTTCGTGACGCCGCTCGTTCCCAGGACGTAGTAGAGCGTGTAGGCAGCCAGGAAGAGCCCCATCCCACCACAGAGCTGACGGATATACACGCGCTCTTTGCTCCAGCGATAGTAGATGGAGCCGAAGCCCAGAGACGAGAGCATGCCGAGGATGGTCATGACGAAGAGCGGGAAGATGTTGTTCACCTGGTAGGCGTACAAGACCCAGACGTAGCAATTGGCGAAGAGCATGACGACCGGCAAGATGGACACCTCGCCCGTCCGACGGGTTTTGTGGATGCGCCAGAAGTCTGGCAGCGGCGCGATGCACACGAAGAACGCCGTGATGGTGGTGAGCACACGGAGGACGACCAGGAAGGCGGACATGGCGGCAGCAGAAAAAGCTGTCGGCCGGACTGCGGCGTGGCAAAGCGGTGGGAGAATGAGAAATGAATTGTGAGGGACTCAAATCTCCTGCTGCCTGGTGGAAAGCACAGGCAATGATTAAGCGACTAAGAAAGGAGAGACTGGGAGCAGTTCCTCTCCAAACTGACAGACGGTGGGCCAAGTGTAGGTAGTTCAACTTGGCCCATACTGGGACTCGGACAGTCGAGGTTACGTACCCAGCCGTCGTGAGCTAATCATTTTGGTGTGGATGCTGCTCGGTCGTGTGGCCTGTGGGCTCTTGCGTTTATGCTTTGTGGCCAGAGCAACACTCTGGCGCCAACAAAACATAAACGCAAGAGACTCTTGAGAGCGGTGGTCGACGAAAGTGGCTGCGTCCAGCCACTTTGCGGTGCAAAGCGCCAGCATTTGGGAGAATAAACACACGGGCGTGATGGACATGGGAGGTGCAGTGCGGTACCACAGACACGATTTCGCTCAGCTTTGATCGCGAGGCAGGGAGACGAGGGCAAAACCGAGGCGGCCACCACCGCCGCTTGTGCATTAGTGGACTGCTCGCCCCTTGGTTGTGGATACTATGCCGGTATTCTCTATTCGCGTGACAAATCTTGCCATGCATAGTATACGGCTGTGTTTATGGACTGCGGATCTACGCTGTCCGTGGCGATCGAACGACCTCGTACACCGGAGACCTCACAAAGTCGATGGCCACCACGTCAGGTCGGGGGGAGACAAACAGCGACAATTCGCTCTTGACGCGCACCAATGATTCACCAAGTTGCACGGGTAGGCTGCTTGGTCGATATTTGATGCACAGTGCCACTTGGACAGCCGTGAGGACCACACCCAGTGCATTGGGGACCAGGACGAACATGTCGTTACTGAGAAGCGCGTACGAGACCCACAGTGCCCCGTTCACGAGATTTACGACGCACATGGTGAGCGGTAACGACGCTGCCGACTTGGTGCGCAGTACGATCTTCATTGTCTGAAGGGGCGACGCGTAGAGGCAAATGTTCACTGCGATTGCGACGTAGCCGACGATCGCCTTCAAGACACTGGAGGAGACGGGGATCACTGCGCTCCGTGCGAGAGCCACGAACATCATCGCTAGCAGCACACCAGCTGCGGAGTATACGCCCATCTTGTTCAGAGCTGCGCGGTCTTTCGTCCAGCGGTAAAACACCGATGTGAAGGTCAGCGCCGAGAGAGTCCCGAAGACGTTGATGGATAGCACGGGGAAGTAGCTCTCGCTGAGGTAACCATACACAGCCCATGCAAAGCAGTTGCAGCAGAGCATCAGCACAGGCAGAATGCGGACCTCGCCTGTGTTTTGCTGCCTGTGAATTCGACGGAAGTCCGGGTACGGCGACAGACACAGCGCCACCGCGGAGATTGTCGCAGCAATGTTGATGATCGAGAGGGCCAGCATTGTGTCGGTGGTCTGATTGTGCCGCGGCAACGTAAAGCGTGGGGCGTCGTAGCGACTTGGCGGCCTTCACGACAGAAGGCAAGACGGAAAATGGAGATAGAAGCTCGGCATACTGCAGTAAGAAGCCGAGGAGAAAGGGGCAGACGGTTGCTTATCGTCCAGGCTGGCACTGACTGTGAGCTAAGCACCAATCGCCTGTGTGCAAGGTGTCCAGTAGCAAATAGAACTACAGCTCACGAGCCACATCCTTTCTTTAGACGGTCGTCTTTCCACTGAATGATCTCTAACTATTGATCTGGGATGTGTGCAGACCCAAAAGGATACGCGAGATCCCATTTCGTCGTCGGTGCTTGTGACAACGCGACCGCTCATTTTCGGTTTCCCAATGCTGAAAGCGTGGCCGGATTGATTGGTTGCGCCCGTCGACAGACGATAGGTGACGCTGCCATCGCGGCATCGAGTGGGCCCTAGCAGCCAATGAACTGCGCAGGGCAAGCTTTCATAACGGATGTTCATTCCGTTGCCCAATCGCATTACAGTCCGGGGAAGGAACATGGCGCTGGGTTGCAGCAAAAAAGCGAACCTGCGTGGAAGGAAAAGAGAAAGCATGCCAAACGATAGTGATGACGGCAGGGGCTCCTGATAGAGCTAGCAAATTCATGCATGCAGTTTGTGCAATCATTGTCTACTGTCAGTTTCAAAGTTCAGAAATGACAGGAAAAGAAAATTCTGCGAAGAAATGCTACAACTCAACAGAACCGACCGCAATGGGAAGATGGAAATAACTAGAGCTCGGAGCAGACAGGAGTCAACAACAATTGCGAATCGCGCCGCACCATCTCGCAGCGAGTGTAAAGAAGACCCGCAACGATAATAGCGCCTGTGCTGTTTATTTACAATTTAAATGACAATTATTATTGCAAATAGATCTGCGATCTTTGCATCCTGCAGCAGGGCAGCTACTTCGCATGCTATCGGTATAAAAACTCTGTGAACATTTGCACAGATCTAATCCAACGGAAAGCTCGTCCTGTATTTATCACTGTTTTGGAATGTAGCCATTTGGTTGACGTTTGCCATGAAGTTGCCTGTCCATGTCCATATTTCGGAGCATAAAACGTTTAAATTGTGCCGTATTTGATGATGGGCTCAACGGTACTCCCGCCTCGTCGCATCTATTTGCGCGAACTTGTGCAGACTGCAGGGAAATGTAGCCAAGTCGTGAAAAACAGGGTGTCAGGGTTGGATGGCGTCCTGCTCAATACTTCCACACAGTCGGGCAATGGACCAAATACAAGACAAATAGAATGCCCGCGATTTAAGTTAACCGCTAAGGATGCCACAGCTCGTCTTATGCGTCGTTAGTGTTGGCATACCAGTTGGATTTCGCAACTTGCGGCCGCAATGCTTCACATCCGAAACTATTGAGCAACATACTTGCTGCCAGCGATGTCAAAAACTCAAAAGCGCCACACTCTGAAGAAATAATACCGACGAGTAGTGATGTAGTATTGCCGGTCTGCAACAGCAATACCTCCTCCCAGTCTCCAAAGGGCGAAACGAACACGAACATTTTAAGGATTACCGATACATGTACGATCTTCATAACAGACAGCATTAACACAGACCCCATAGGCCAGTGCCACAACTCGCACAGCCCAGCGGCACACAGGTGGCACGGTAGAAACGATCGAGAGACGGATGGCGATGGTGAATTCTCTTTGCTAACATAAAATCAATACGGTACCGGTGAGCTGCCACAAAGAAAATGGGCGAGTCTATCCGAGAGCCAAGCGAGGCGAAGGGATGCATTCTTGGAACTGCAGCTGAGGCTCGTTTACTATCGACTCCTGCCCCGCAAATGCGCATGTAATAGTCATCGTCGTATTTCATGGAACCATTCAGGGACAGGTAAGAAAACTTCTATTGACGTTATGCTCACTTCTCTTTCCTGTCCTGACTATAGCATACTTACTACCAGTATAATAGCTCTAAGATATGCTTCGAAGTCCCGGTATAGCTTAGTACGCTTCGAAGCACATCTGCGCAGACTCATCTGTGATTTTCTCGAGGTGTGTCAAAGTTCGACTCAAACGGGGCAATTGGCTCACGTCAGGACGACGTCGCTGCTGGATGACAGATCTGGATACCGGAGATGCTGGGTAAACCGGCCAGCAATTGGGAGGGACTCACAAACGCCACATATGCGTCCTTTGTCAATCCGTGGGCGCTGGTCGTCCCATTGCAGATGCAAGTGAAGGGCCTCGCTATGAGGACCAGAGCACTGTGGTAACGTTTCGACCTGGCGTATCGCCAGAATGTGCACAGAGAAAACGACGTTCCTGCTCCGAGTCCACTCATCAGCTCAAGGCGGCGATCGGGTGGTTGGCAGGGTTGGTCTTACATCTCTGAGACTGAACTGGCGGCTTCTGGATCCTGGAAGCGCATTGCTGCGTGGTTGAAGTATGGCAGGGTCAGAAAAACCTCTGCTACGTCACGAGAAGACGCAAGAATATGCCGTAGCACAGGATGTTGCGTGATCATGATGCCTTTCTTGCGCAGAAACGGGTCATCCAAAGTGTAGCCATGTTTTCGCATTTGCGGCAATCTCTCGTTGTACGCTTCGACCGGTGCAGCGTATGAACCGCAGAGACCTCAGGTGAAACGAGAGCTCCCTAGGCAAGCTAATTGACGTGATAACGGCGTCAATATCAATATTAGCAGGCGAAGGGTCCTGTTAAATGGGCATGTTCACCTGCAGCAGTACATTCTCGTTAGCTACCACCAGGTTGTAGCGATCATTTGCGCCAGGAGAATGCATTCAATAGAGGGCGTGTTACCTTCCGACCTACTGGCTATCTGCTTAGAGTCAGACTCTCCTTCACAAATCCAGTGGGCCATGCATCGCAGCACGTGGCGGGCGGGTGGCGACGATATGTGTTGGCTCGCGCCGGAAGAGTCAACGAGCTACGACATGCGACGCCGTGGATTGGGGGGGGGGGGGGG
>MBAC02008698.1:0-11894 GCA_001712635.2 Nothophytophthora sp. Chile5
GAAACAGTTCGTGCTCGACCGCAGTCCACCGTCCAGTTTGCAACTGTTTTGTCGCTGCTGAGGTCGTGTGCGTATCGATCAGCGAACGTGCAGGCCGGGCCTGGCGCATCCGGATGAGTTGGAGTGGACCGTTCGCTTGGACTTGTCGAAAGAGCCGGCGTCTGGTTGCTTCGGTGATCGTCATGCTCCAAGAAGAACGCGGCTGGCGGTGGGGCTGTGTGGTGCAGCCGCTTGTGGGAATGGAGGAAGTGCGTCGTTGGGGGCGAAAAGCAGTATGACTGCTGGACGAGCGCAAGCTGCGCAAACGCCATACCCACCGCTTAGTTGACCTCGCGTCCTGCGTGTGTGCGGTTTTTATTTTTCCTCGACCATTTGAAGCTCGCACCATGGTGAAGAATAGCCGCTTGTAAGTAAGATTCACAATACATGTAATACAATACAAATTGCGAAGATATAAATGTTGCGTTTATAATCAATACAGATAAATGAATTGATCCCATATGTTTTTTTATTATATCTGCAAGGTTAATTACAGATTGCAATTGTAGATACGCCAAGTGAGTGTTTGCTGGCGTGTTGCGCGCTTACATGTGTGAAGATGATCAATGGAGGCTCCATCACAAAGCTTTGTTCCGCTGATGGAAGCAAGACAGACACACAAATGCGCGAAAGTCTGAAGAGATCGACCGTTGGTTGCAGAGCTGGGGTAGCGGTGGCTGGAGGCGCTGGTGTGCAGCAGGTCGAGAACATCGTTTGTACCATTTTTGTGGTGAAACAGTAACCTCAATAATCCAATCCGCTTGAGATCCTGGTGAAGCAAAAATATAATTCCTTGGGGCACCGGAGCGCAGACGCGCTACACAAGCGACAAGACATGCACGTCACTATCAGGCAGCTGATGGTCCACTTTGCCTGCCTGCGTTGATCGCACGAAGCCGCTCGAAACCACGAGGGACGTGCCGAAGAACTGGTTCTTGAACCCGCGCCGAGGACACGGCGCATCGCCGGGCACATCCAAGTGCCGCCACCGCTGGTGGGCAATGTCTAATACGTACACGTCGTTCTCCAACTGACCCGTGGCTTCATCTTGACCTCCGAAAAGCAGCAGATGCGGCCCTATCGAGTTCGTGCTGTGGCCTCGTCGTGAACACGGCAACGACCCGGAGAGTCGCGGACTCGACCGCTCCACAGTATACTGAGTGTCGTTGAGCTCGTCGGTCGTCGTCGTGATTTGTACGCGGTGTACATCCAACAGGCCGTTGGATTGCCGAATCTGGCCATATCAACAGCCAAGAAAAGCAATTCGGTCAATGCACCACGCACTTTTACACCATCAAGAGACTAGTTGACTACCTGGCGTCCGCCGAATATGAACACTTCACTCTCGGAGACTCTGCATGAAATGGAGCACGCGTGGATAGAAGTAAGCCGCCAACACGCCTGCATCTAAACACGTGAAGGAGTGCAGCCACGTACCTGTAAACGTCGTGCAGCGATCGTCCTGCAGGAATCTTTGAGCTGGTCGAGGGTGTCGACCAGCGGAACTCTTTCAACACAGCAGCAGCAAGTCAATAATCGGAACAACCACACATCAATTCGCAAGGAGGACATGATCCACCTTTTCTTACCCGCGCAACCTTCGATGTGCAAGAAGAATATGTCCAACGTCGGGATGGGGGTCACTCCGGAGCTGCCGCCCGAGATCATCAACAGCTTGGGAGACAGTAAAGTCGCATCATGGCCGCATCGTGGCGACGGCGCCTGCCCCGTTACATTCAGCGGTACCCACGCTGCAAGAGACTTTCTTGTACAGTTTGCATCCGTGTTCTCGACGCACAGTAGATAGAGATCATCGAACGGCTCGAACGGAATCCCTTCTGACTGGCCACCGAAGATGACAACTCGGCGTACGCTCATTTGGCCCTCTTCATCGCCAGTTTCAAGGTCATGTGCTGGTTTGACATCAATCCATCGACCAGCACCCCCCTTAGCTCCACTACTTATTGGAGGAGCTTGTATCATCAACTCTCGAGGGAAGATCGCTGTGGACAAGCAGGTCATCGAGTGATTTCGTCGTGGGCATGGTCCTTTCCCTGTGGCTCGAATCTTTTCCCACTTGCCCATCGTGATCTGCTGTGGACTATGCAGGAATGCCAGCGCCTCTGCTTGTAGTGGCTCCACTGCATTGCCTTCAGTATTAGGAGCGCCGTTACTGTTGGGAGAAGGCGTTGGATTGCTGGGTTCCCCACCTAGCGATGCTTCCGCGATCCTGGCTTGCAAAACGCTGAACCAATAGTGACCGCCACTCCTGACGACCACAATGACGGGGTGGACATCAATGCACTTCAATCGAAGCAGGATCGTTTGTGTCAGTGGCAACCAACGTACCGAAGCAGAAACGTGGTGGTTGGGTCCGACTCGTACTCTTGCGTGTCGGATTTGAGTGTTCGCAGTGAGGATGACGTGCCCTCACTGCGACACACCGACCACCGCAGGCCTCGCAGAGTGCTGAAAGCCAAGTACAGCTGCATCCACGTCCGAGGAACCGCAGCTTCCATGCGGTAGGACGCGATCGTCGGGTAGAGGTACGTGGTGAAGCACTCGCGCTTGCATCGCGCCTCTGTGAGCGCTCGCAAGCCGTCGTGCAGTACCCGCGACGTGGCCGACAGCGTGAGCAACGCCTCGACGTCCAGCAGTCGCTCCACCAGCTCCAGGATCTCCAGCGACAGCTCCACGAGCGGCGAGGAAGCGGCGGAAGGCGCGGCCGGTTTGGTCATCGGGCTCTTTCTTCGCGTTGTCACCGTTGTTGTTCTCCCGGCATATCCAACAAAGTACAAAACACGGTTCAAATGTTCGACATTGAGTAACTTCAAGGAAGCAAAAAAGGGTGGCACTAGACCGTGAGACTGGGGAATCCCAATTGGGAGAGGCCGATTAGTTCAAAATACGGGTATTCTTAACCTATCAACCGGTCAGAACTGGGTACCCGTTCAAAATCGCGGATGCGGTATCCAAGGCGACGAGTGAAGCCCGAGAATGCAAAGCTGCCTGCACGTTGGAAGCTCGATGTGTATGCATGTATGAGCGAGGAAACCAAAATCAAGGCAGCCCCAGCCACTAGCTTGCGGATCTTGCTTGCGCACACTGTTGCTGTCCGGCTCTTCTTCCTTCGCTGTGCTAGAAAATCGCTACCCTCTCGTCTCTGTGCTCGCTGGCACCAGTTCCCACATGCCAACCGCAAGCTGTGCTCTTCCACGCCACGCTCCAGCGCCTTTAACAGCAACCCCGGTTGGCCGGAGCGCTCGAGTTGCCAAAGCCACCAGGTCCCGGCGAGCCCGTCATGCCCACCTTGATGCCGTGTGCCTATCAAATCCAGCATAAAAAACAACAGGATCAGACTTCTACCTTCCCTGCTTTCCAAACGTATATCGGCTACGGAGGTGCTGGCTACCTCATTGGTGACGTCACAGACGCCCGACTGAATGTTCGAGTAGATCTTGGACGCTGTCTTGACGAAAGCCTGCAAAATGCAACAGCAGTTCGTTAGTACCCGGCTCGTCCAATCTCAAGAGAGCATTCGTGGCCTCCAAGAGATACGTACGTCTTCCACGTTGGCGGCGGTCTTGGCCGAGGTCTCCAGGAAGATGAGGCCGTTCTCCTTGGCGAACTGCTCGCCCTCCTTGAAGCTCACGGCGCGGCGGTGCTCCAGATCGCTCTTGTTGCCGATCAGCATGATGGCCATGTTCGAGTTGGAGTTCTGGCGCGCCTCCTCCAGCCACCGCGTCAGGTGGTTGAACGTCTCTCGTCTTGTGATGTCGTACACCAGCAGCGCCCCCGCGGCGCCGCGGTAGTAGGAGCGCGTGATGGAGCGGAAGGACTCTTGACCCGCCTAATATCCACACAAGAGTCAGCCAAATGCAAGTGCCACGCAAAGGCGACAACAGCTTGAAGGTCCTACCGTATCCCAGATCTGCAGCTTGATCTGCTTGTTCTCGATATTGATCATGCGCGCCCCGAACTCCACACCGATCGTGAGGTCGTGCACCGGTTGGAAGCGCTTGTCCGTGAACTGCAGCAGCAGACACGACTTCCCCACGCCTGCAGAAAACACAAAACCACACCCAGATCCCTCCGTTTAGTAACGCTGTTGATGCTCCAGCCACCTTCCTGTCTGCCAATGCCAGCAGCAAGCCGTACCCGTGTCGCCGATAATAATGTACTTGAACAGATAGGCGTATGACATGCTTCCTTGGTGTCAATCTGGTTGCAATCACGCATTAAGACACAAAACGGGCAGCCATAAGTCCCCACGACCAGCAGAAGCAGCGCGAGCGGCAGTAGACCGCGTCCAATGCGCGCAAACCGAGCAGCAGCAAGTGAACGAGGCTTTTAAGACCCACGAGGCCGACGAGTTGCGCTCGCCGACCGTTCCTGCCCCCTCTAGCCGTCGCAGACACCGCGAAGACGTTGCGCACACATGGGCACGCATACACACCTGTTGTCGGCCTCTGGTAGTTGCTGGGTGAAGCGCTAGAAGGCAGCGAAGTTGGTCCGTCGCTCGCAGCGTTTCTTCCTGGTTTCCTTTGAACGTTCGCTTCTTTTCTTGCTCTGGGACGAAGAACAAGACGCGGCCAGCTGGTTGACACTTGAGATTTGTATAGTTCTTCCCACCCCCTATCGGATCATGATTCAACGGGTTTTGTTGGACGGGTCTGGCGGTAAACGGGTTTCGTTCGATCTTATTTGAACAGGCTGAGCTCTGTCAGGACAAACCCGGGCGGGATAGCTGCCCAGAGCGTACCATCATCTAGTTTATAGTACATCCCTCTCCGTTTGAACACTTCAAGGCGGAATTCGCAAGCTCAACACTCGGCACAAGCGCAGAATTATCCACGAACACAGTCGCGGCTATTCTTGCGCCCGCATATGCCAGGCGTTTCCTTCTGCGTTTGATGCATGTAGTCTCGTTATGTGCCTCGCACGAGCCCAGTTAACCCGCAGTTCAATGTCAAAGGTCAACGTTGAAGGAGGGGGCACAAATGTTGCGTCGTGTGCACCACACCATATCTTTCTTTATTTTCTTGCCAAACGCCGCAAAGCGCAACCGACAACCCGCGCGCGCATCTTGCGGCGAATTGAGCACCTTCGCGAGCGCTCCGCTGGCCCGCAGACGGTATACCGGCGTCACCGCATGGAGAACTACAACATCTACGACGAGATCGGGCGCGGTACGCACTCGTTCGTGTACAAGGCGCGTCGTAAGCGCAGCATCGAGTACGTGGCGGTCAAATCCACAGCGAAGAGTCGGATGGACAAGGTGCGTCCGCCACAGAGCGCAGGAAACCCAGACAAGGCCTTAAGCGCTCACATTGGATTGTCCTGATTGCTGTGTAGGTCCTGAATGAGGTGCCGTTCCTGCACAAGCTGGACAGTCCGTACGTGCTGAAGTTCTTCGACTGGTACGAGTCGTCCAACCACATTTGGCTCATCCTGGAGTACTGCATCGGCGGCGACTTGCTCAACCTAATCACGCAAGACAAACAGCTACCGGAGTCGGTCGTTCAGGTACAAAGTCGTTCATAGATCTGTGTGGTGGAGCGTCAGGTAATGTGGTTGTTTTGTCCGCTGAGCTATGTGGGTTGATATTTTTTTTATTCTCAGTCGTTCGGCCTTGAGCTCATGGCGGGGCTGCAGTATCTTCACGCCAACAGCATTTTGTACTGCGACTTGAAACCAGCCAACGTGCTCATTGACGAATACGGCTCGTTAAAGGCATGGCCCTGTTACCAATACTTGCCATGCATTGCGGTGGGTAGAAGTGCTCATTTGAAGGAGGATGGATACGTTTGTGTAGCTGGCAGACTTTGGCCTGGCTCGACGCATTCCGACTAGAGACGCTGCAGCCAATCGACCCGTACGAACATGAGGTGGAGGGTTCTCTCTGTCAAGGATACTACTACTAATAGCGGATGATCGTCTGTCTTAGCTTGCCTCGGGATCTCCTCATTATATGGCGCCGGAGCTATTCCAGCAACCGGCGATTCACAGCTTCGCATCGGACTTTTGGGCCCTGGTACGGCTGAAACTCTCGATTGAGCATTAGAAATGCGAGCAAGTGCAAACTCACGCTTGGCTTGAACAGGGCTGCGTGCTGTACGAGTTGCGAACTGGCCGACAGCCTTTTACGCACACCAGCTTCCCGGAATTGGCGCAAATGGTGCGTGGTGGGTGGGTGGTGGATGCGTGGAAATTTGCAACGTTGAAAACGGTTTGAGCGCTGTGAGGCATCATATGTATCCTAATGTTGACCGTGTGATTTTGGTATGTGTTAGATCCAAACAGAAACGGTGGAGCTTCCGGTCCCTGGATATGAAATGTCACCTGCGTTTTGCGACTTGCTTGAGTGTTTGCTCGTGAAAGACCCTTACCAGCGAATTACCTGGTTCGTTTTTGCTCAGTTTTGGTGTGGTTATGCATGGATAATCCGTCTGACCAAGAAATCATGACGCTCTTGTGTTAGGGACGAGCTGATCGATCATCCGTTCTGGGACAATTTGCCACGGATCGCGAGCGTACCGATGCCAGTCCAAGAAATCTTTGATCTGGGTCGTCCAGTGACTGCTGAAAGGTAGGTGTCCGCTTGCTCACAATGGTGGCGATGCATGCAAAAGTAGTTATCCTTTTTTATGACGGACTTATCTCATTGCCGTGTAATGCACTGCTCTTCCGTAGCGAGCGATCTGGCAACGACGACGACTCGAGCGGATTTGCAGTTGCTTCAGGTGCCGATGAAGAATCTCAACACGAAAGCGAAGACGAGGATGCTGACAATAACGCGAGCTTGGATGCTATCCCAACTGCAACACACGCTTTCCAAGAGATCGAGCAGGCGCCAACCCGATTTGGGGAGGTGGAGGAGGAGAAGGATGCCTTATCCGACACAGAAGAAGTGGTCCGCACTTTTGCTCATCGAAGCAATCAGCTCGACCGAGCAAATAACCGCAGGGTACGACCCGTGACTGCTCCAATACCATCGCCATACCTGGCATCAAATAACAGCGACGTCTCGAACTTGGGAGAAGACGCGATGCGAAACAGGAGTGAGATCGGATCCGATGCAGCTGTTCCGTCAACTACCGAGGTTAGACACCGGTGGCGACCATCAAATGCTCCTCACACCGCGCCAGCAGCAATTGGGAAGAACCGACCGTCCAGAAAGCGCCTGCAATTTGATGGGCTCTTCGATCGTGATGGCAAACCAGGAGGCGGACTACGGAAGATTTCCAAGCTCATTTACACGGCAGCAGATTGCCATGTGAAGTCGATTATCAGAAATGATGCCGTCCAATTGGGAGCGCTGCCTCCTGTGGATTCCGAACTCCTTCGATTTGGGGTCATGACGCCGGAAGAGCTGCTGTCTTGCTCGACAGAGGCGCTTGAAGACCAGCTGAAGGAAATCTACATCAGTCTCAAGTCATCGACTGCTGAGGAGCCGGAGAAACGCAGCGTTATCGCGTATTTATTTTCGCTCTGTCGGCACTCGAAGCTAGCCAACGTGATCGTAAACAGCTCGATTCTCAAGCTATTGATCCGGATGCTGGCGCAGCAAACTCGATCAAACGCGTCGAGTGTGGCAACCGCGCAGAATCCGATGCTACCAATGCTGTGCCTTGTGCTTGGCATGCTTTTCCGATTCGCGACTTTCATCGCTCCTTCATCCCCAGATCAATTGCAAGGGCTTGTGACAACATTGATGGGGATTGTGCACGGGCGTTTCAGTGATCTTGACGAAGAGTCTGCCGTCGTCAGTGGTGGCCTAGAGTCTCGGCCGTTAGCACTCGCGTGTCTCGGCGAGCTGGTCTTCTACATCTCCACTCAACAAGAGTGGGAACTTCCGATGAAGGGTGTGGAGTGTGTTCTCTCCTGTGTCGAAGCTCCGCATATTGTCATGCGGTACTACGCAGTGCAAACGCTTGGAAATATGCTCGTTCACTGCACGGATCTCTTACTTCCGAGGCTGATGAGTGAACAAATCGTGGTGGCACTACTACGCGGACTCGTTCAATGCGCCACGGCAGATTTCGATGACCATGTCGATTCAGAGGAGTCGGGGATGAATCTCGCACTGCGGACGACCATAACCGAGACGTTGGCTCAAGTGCTGAGGCATCTTCGATCGCCGACCTCCGCTGCGAGTCTGCCGCTGAAGTTGAAGCGCTCGATTATGCTGTTCTTCGCCAAACCCGAGATCCTCACCGCAGTCTGGCGTGGGGTTCAGTCCACCCCAGAGTTCTTTGATGTGGCGGTCACGTCCCTCAACATCGTGAACGCATTTTTGGAAATGAAGATCGTGTCGGACCGGGAGGCAGAGCAAACTGCGATCAAAGCGAGCCGCACTCTTTTACTGGAACGCGTAGTTACTTTTCCCGCGATTGGGAGGATTTTGGAGATCAAAACGGCAAGAGATGGAGAAGACTCAGAAACAAGCGAGACCGCGACACTACTGCGCGCGAAGGCTCTCCTCTTACTGCACCTCGGGGTCCAGTTAAATCGAAGCTTCCTGCTGAGTTTCATTCAGAACCAATTCTTGGATCTGGTGGAACAGATCCTGGTCCCATTCTCTTCTCACCTGCAGTCAAGTGCAGGTGACACGGAGTCATCTGCTCCACGCGTCCAGCTACCCGCGATGGAGATGTACCTCGCGCAGTGTGCACTAAATCTGTGCAAGCTCACGATCCGAATGGCCCTGAAGCTTGGTGCGGATTGTTTTTCTTCGCATGAAGATACTGGTGATCAGGACCACACTGGCGACACCGATAGCCTCACGAGACGTCGACCTCCGCAAATCGCATCGGCGTCCTTCGAGCTGTTCCACGGACTGTTGGCGAATCCAACCTGCCAGCTGCAGTTTGTGCACTACTTCGTGGCAAATGAAAGCAACCAGTACACGTTCTTCCTGCGCTTGATGGCGAAGCTACTCACCACCTTTCCAAACGAGAGGCTGAATCTATCGCGCGGAAGCACGACGACGACAGTCGCGCTCTATGTGTCCGAGATTCTGCTGGATCTGTTCCAGTTCGCGGCCACCGAGGCGAACGCCATCGTATTCGTCGAGAAGGAAATGTTGTTTACCCTGCTGCTACCTGCGGTGGTGGAGCATGTCCTTCCGAGTCGAGACGAGGCCGATGCCGCAGAGGAGCGTGAGGATCTAGCAGCGAGCTCGATGCGTATCCTGTATACGGTACTGCTGGATTTCGATTACACGATGAATGAATCCGATGTGGGCAAGGAAGATGAAGACTTTCGAGGGACGTTCATCCGATTGCATCTACTTCCGTGCTTCAAGTCAATGCTGAGTGGGGCCGAAGCAGTGGATGAGAGTGCTTGGCGTTTCGCGAGTGAGTTTCTCGTCGGCTTGTTATCCAGTGATTCGTCCCTTCTACAAGAGACGGAAGAGTTGCAGCTGGCGCCTATAATCGTGGGTCTGCTGAATTTGCCGGGCGACTTGGGTTTTCGCTCGTTGCCGCCAAGTGTCACGCGGCTCGTGAAAATGCTGGTCGACCGCGAAGATGTCCCGATGGGTCTTTTGTACGAGGCGCATATCGCCGGGAGTTTGCTGTCCAGCTTGGCATTCATTGTACAGAAAGAATCGTGGGTCAGCAGCTTGACCGATTTGCTGGCGATCCTGCTGCATTTGCTCCATGCTCGATACGAGAGCATGCGCCAGTCTGAGGAATCTCTCGCGGCTCCACCAGGGTTCGACAAGCTGGCTGATTGTAGTCCGCTAATGATTCAACTGTGTGCAGCTCATGCTCACGAAGGAGATCTTCAAGAACAACCAGAGGAGTTGTCACCAGGGAAAAGCAGTCCAGTGTCCACAGAGATCCGTGAAGGTGCTCAAATGACTCGGGAGGTGGTGGATTTGGCCTCTCGTTGTCTCGTGTTTCTATCCCAGGTACGAGATCTCGCTTCGGCATCAGATTTGCGGAGCTTTCCGTGGGAATGTGTCCTAACGTTCTCGATTGTATGCTTGCTCTTGTCTGGCAATAGATCTTCGGCGAGAAGCTGAACGATGTGGTGTTTACAGAAGGCAAACGCTCACAGTCAGGCGTTGAGGAGCCATCCGTTGCTATGTAAGATGGACTACACAGGCTTGATGCATGTTTGGACGTGTGGAATTTGCTGACCTGAGTGATGTTCTTGCTTTTGTAGGGCACTCATCAGCTGTTTGGATCGATGCGAAGCGAAAAGCGACAGTGCTGTTGTCCTACGTGTGCTGCTCACGCTCAAGAACTGTCTGCGGTGCGAAGGCAACAACGTCTCGGTGAGTCTCTGGCTGAGGTCAAACAAGCACGTGATCGATGCTATCACGGGCTTTGCGTCGCATCGGCGACCGTCAGGGCGTGGCAGCGGACTCACGCCGACTCGACTGGCGCACGGCACGACCTCGGTATCCGAGCAGATCACGAAGACTGCGGCAGGCATCATGCGCCTCTGTCGAGCCGCGGATTCTTCACGACTGTCGTCCTCGTGATCGCACTACTCGACTCGCACGAATAACCAAGGAGCAGACGGTCGAGCAAAAGAGGAGCGCAGTGAGTCAGACGCTCTTTCGATTGCTCTTGAGTCAGCGAAGGAACGTGAAAAGCTGGAGCTGCATTCCGTTCCGAGTCATCCAGCGACAAAATTCTGCTTTAGGAGGAGTCCGACGACAGAATGGCGACTGCCTTCTTGGTGACTGAAGCCATCTATCTATGCACGACCACAACACATTTTATGGCACACGACTGCGTCGCAGCAGCACGGTTGACTGCCTGGGCGCTTACGAACGTAAGTGATCAAGAATCGCCCTCAAGAAGTATGCTCTGCCGTCTATGAGTCCGTCGCACCTCCTGCTCGGAAGTGAAACCCCCTGCAACCTCTGCAGGAGGCTTATGGGAGCCACCAAGCGCGTCACGCCACAACGTGAAATCCCCGAACGGTGTGATCTTCCCCAGGACACGAAAGATCATCGCGTCCAGCGACAGCGCAGCGAGTTGAGCTGCTTTCTCCTCCATCATTTTCTCCAGCTTCCGCACGGAGCGATAGCTCCTCCGCGAGTGCCATACCTGACCTCCATTTGAGCGACGTTGAACAACAGCTCACTGGCCGATTCCGTCCATCCGCTGTGAGTCGAAGCGCCAGCTGCGCGCTGAGCAGGGCTTTGAGTGAGAGCTACATCGCTGGTCCTTGGCGCGATCCCTCTCGACAAGAGTCAGGAATCGTGGATTACCTGCGCCACTTGAGTCGCCGATGTCGCAGCACTTGAAGTCGCTCCGTCGGAGGTCTCGGGAGGTGCCGTGAAGCCTCCCGAAGAAGCGTAGTGTCCCAATATAATATCCTTTCTAAATAAATATAGGTCAAATCTTGCATTCACCTAAACAAATAACGACATATTCTAAATTATGCCTGTATAATTTAGAAACCTTCTATAAATGATCAGGATTGAATTCCCTCAGGCGCCAACCTCGCACTTGCACTTTAACCCTTCAACCCCCGGCAGCTAACCCTAGGGTATATTTTGATTGTTATGTTGGTGGCTCCAGCATAATTTAATATAGGAATTTGTATATGTTCCCTTTTTATATTATTTTGTTGGATTGGGAAGGATGGGGGAAGGGGGTGGGTGATTCTGTGCAAGACAGGACATATCCAGCATATCCGTGTATATGTTGGCGCCAATTGGACGGATTCGAATAAATTAATAAGGTGGGTCCAACATGAATGTCGTCCTTTTTATCTGAGTATCCATTTTCTGGCCAAAAGCTGCCTTGTCATCAAGATCACATGGAAACGATGGCCAATCAAAAGAAAAGGAAGGAGGTGCATTGATTTCTGCTGATCGTTACGCTGGC
>MBAC02008700.1:0-35146 GCA_001712635.2 Nothophytophthora sp. Chile5
CTCCGTCGTGCAGCGACCCCTCAAGATCGGCTGAGTTGCTAGACGCCGGCGGGTCTGGGTTTCCATCGGGTCAACCCACCCAATCGGTTACCCACCTCGATGTCCACCACACCAACAGTCGCTGCCTGCGTCGCTGCCTTCTCGCAGCTCCAGTCTACGCCTTCGTCTCCACTCCGACACAGACCACCATCTTGGCTGCCTGTATCACCGTTGCGCCGCCTGGTGGACTGCCGACAAACGCCATGCTTACTGCATGGAACACGTACAACGTTATCCAAAAACGCGATCGCCGAATAGATTCAGCCATATTCTGGCAGAGGAAACGTTGCTCGAGATCCATGCCAGAAGCATCGACACGAAGGGTGAAGTTTGTCCGGTCCACTACTCTGAGCTAAATTTTGGCTTCTTGATTATTCTAGCTTATCTTGGTAGTTGTGTTGTATAGAGTGCATCCTGCGACCGTCATCGAGCCCGACGCTGGCGACTACACGTACTACCGAAGCAACGCCAACGTTGCATGTGTTTTGTCTATCGTGGGATCCGGGGTTATGTTGATCACACAGCCTTGAGGATGTCATCAGGACCAAAGGCATCCATAACAATCAGCCGCCTGTCGTCCCGCCCTCACCGCGGATGTGCTCGATCCAGTTCGACGACATGTTTCCATCGCCTGCAAAGCCAAAAAACCAGAGTGGTTCCCCATTCGGTGGAGTTGCCGTCCGAAACGTCGACTTTCTCGTACTGCGGTCTTATTGACAGGGCACTGCCCATCAATAACGGGTGTTGCATTCGACGTAATACCAACAGATTTGGTGCATGTGGCCCTGTTCTCGATGCAGCCATGCGAGTCAACAAGTGAACGGAAGCGCTTGGAAATGAGTCCGTTAGGGCTGACGCTTGCCAGCATCATCGCTTGTATGGTACGGACTGCTTGCGGAAGAATGAGTGATAAGAGCTGCCCCACTTGTTGGCTACAAGATTTCTAACTCATATCATTGGAGGACGAGGTGATGTGGAAGTTCTCGGCTGTGCTCGCTTCTTCGCTCGATCCGAACGCGCTCAATCTTTCGGATCTCCTTCATCTGAGAGGGGCTTGAACCAGTTCGAAGACAGGTTTCCACCCATCCCTGAGGTAGAGTCCGGCAAGCTTTCCCAGTCTCTAGCGGTGTCGTCCACGATGTCAACGCTCTCGCGGGTTCTGGTATCATTAGCAGGGCACCAGAGAAACCCTCTGGTCCAATCCGTCGCCGACTTGCCCGCATTCACGACCAGGAAGGACCTCATCGGCCGAGGCGCAAGTGGGGTGAAAGTGCCTGCGCTGTGTGCTGGATCGGTGCTGATAGTATCGTGACTGGGGCCGCATTGGGCATCGTCGGAGAAAATGACCTTCGCACCTTGGGGAAGAGCGCTCCACTTAACAGATCGAATCGATCCCCACCCTGGACATTGCGAGAATATCACACACACTTGGGAGGCAGCGCTCTCGAACGTCCACGTGTATCCCCCGCGAAAGGTCGTGCTCACAACTGTCATCGTGGTGGCGATTCTCCCCTACTAAGGCAGCTATTCGTAGTCGATTTCAACCAGCGAGTGCTAGTGAAGTGTGTACTTGGGAGTGAATCGACGAATGCCAGCCACTCGAACAATGAGGACTGCACGCATTGGTTTCACGCAATCGAAGGGGAATCATATCCGTCTTGTAGGATCCCTCAACGCAATGCGAGGTCGTTAACATGTGCCAATTCTAAAACATGGCGTCGGACTTACAAATCAGATAGTAAAACGCAGGCGCGGTCTTGCTGCAGCTCTCTTGGCGATATTGACCCCCCCCCTCCTGTGCCCGTCACTCTTTCGAGTACTTGGCAATGTCTGACGTGGCGTAGAATTGTTCCCAGTTCTGGCCGTCGAACGTCTCGGTCCGGATGCTCTCGATGGTGGCCGGATCAATGCACGCGACTGTGACCGCGTAGCCGTCCGGGTTGCTGCGCGGGATGTAGAAGGCCTGCACTCCGCAGCGCTTGCAGAACAGGTGCTGCGCCGTGTGCGTGTTGAACGTGTAGAGCGTGAGCATGTCCTCGCCCTGCAGCAGGCGGAAGCGCGAGCCGGGCACGATCGTGTGCGCGTTGCGCTTCATGCGGCAGATGGAGCAGTTGCACTCGGTCTGCACCAGGTCGCGGGGCCCGTCGAACTCGAACAGCACGGCCTTGCAGTGGCACGAGCCACGGTGCACCACTAGCGCGGGGGCTGGGGGGGACGCGGAAGACGACTCGGCCATTGTCGGGCAGATCAGGAATGGCATTGACTGGGTGCAACGGCGGATTTGGATGACGTTGTGAGTGACGGTCAATTTGCTTTTCGTTCACATGATTTCTTACCGTAGAGGGATGACGTGGACGTATCCGAGCGTGTGATTCGCTCTATTTACCGTCTGATGCGCTTTTTAACCACTCACAGATGATTTAATGCCAGCTGTTTCAGAAACACCACAGTTGATTTGCTGAAAAGACGAATATCGCGTGAATTACGCTCCCTTTTAAACCAATAATAGAGGAGAACGCGAAACGGTGCGCAGCTTCAAGACCCGAAACGACGTCAGCGGAGCTCGTCGCTCTTCTTGCTCGATGGACGCCTCGCCTTCTGTATGCGCACTATGTGTACTGCCTCGCTACTCAGCGGTCTCTTTTAAGGCATCTGGCCATGTTTGGGCGACGGAAAGCTCGAGATGGCGCCAACCCAGCCAGCCCCGCCGCTCCAAGTCAGCCCACCAAAGTGCCGACGCTCCAGGAACGTTTGGCTCTGCTCGCGACCAACGAGGCGCTGCTGCCGTACCCCAGGGGGATCACACAGCCGTGTACGGACACATTAGCAGTGTTGCTGCTACCAGGAGCCTCCTATTATGTGTGCGTGAGATGCTAAGTCATTGCCATAGTTTCTCGACAAGAGCTCGCGAGACTCAGGAAGCGGTTCGCGCTGCTCGTTCCAGCCAACGAGCTCAGCAATGAGCTGCCGTTCTTGACGGTCCTAGGGATTCCCGAGCTGCGCTTGCAGCCATATGCGCCGCTGGTGGCTCGCCTCATCCTGGAGCGCCAGACACCTACCGAACAACTAGCCGAGTCTGCTGAACCGTCGACGCAGACCAACGCCGTGTCCTTCAGTGCGTTTCTGACGATACTTGCCGTGTTTAGCGCCAAACAGTCGCCGGATCTCAAGCGGCAAGGTGCGCGAGTGCGTTAACTACCGACATGGGAAGCTTGCTGCAGTGCTAACGACTCGGATTGGGTGTGGATAGTACTCTTTGACATCTACGATCTCGATCGAACCGGATGTGTTACGATCCAGAACTTCATGCGCGTGCTGAGCGCTGTCTCTCCGATGCACAAGGTCAGAGTGGAAGCTGTACGCGGCGCCTTAGAGCTCCAGCTCGAGCCCTTTCTGAAGCCAGGGACGAATGGGATCACGTCTGATCAATTCCACCAGGTACAGACTGCCCAATGGCGCATTGTGCCCCCTCTTGTCACTCATACATCCGCCGCTAAGATCTTGCTGCTTGGTCTGTCTGCTCCGAATGATTCTGCAGTTGATAGCCCACGAAGAAGTGCAGACTGCGTTGACCATTGCATACTGAAGCGTCCTTCGTCTTCCCTTTCGAAGCAATCGTCACCTAAATTTACGAACCGTTTCCCTCCTCAAGAGTCCTGTGTCGACCTGACAGAAACGACTACCAAGGCGACGACCGAGTGGCTTTGTTTACGACAGACCAGAGCACCACACGCCACCGTTCTGCACATCCGCCGCAACTCAATGGTCAAGTGGCACATCGGCACTTACGCGCGTCTGCGGCCGCCTCGCCGTGGCCATCAATGTGCCAACTTCGAGCTCGGTACGTGACTCCATGCCTTCTCCGGAGAGCAACTACAAGCTGGAAGTGGAGCTAAATGGACGACCGTTGCTGCTGCCTGCCTACGAATCAGATAAAGTAGATGACGGCCGCCACAGCCGCGCCGTCGTGACGTTCCCGCCACCGGACGACGACGAGTCTCGCCTGCACCTCAAGCAGCGCGAGGGCCTGGACTTCCACTTCAACGACATCTTCGACCCGGGCGTCTCCCAAGAGCAAGTGTTCAACGACGTCTGCCGCGTAAGTTGGCGGCTCCCCTCCTTCTCGCTGGCGTTGAACAGTACTACTCACTGTCGCCTTGTTGCTGGCCTTTTGGGGTTGGAGTAGGACATCGTCCTCAGCGCTCTGGACGGCTACAACGGCACCATACTGGCCTACGGACAGACCGGCTCGGGCAAGACGTACACGATCACCGGAGGCGAGCACTATGCGGACCGCGGCATCATCCCGCGCGTGCTCTCCACCATCTTCGAGGAGTTCGAGCAGCGACTCCACATGCGCTACTCGTGCTACATCTCGTACCTCGAGATCTACAACGAAAACGTCTACGACCTGCTCGACCGGTACGCCGTATTCACTCCCAGTCATCCAGCCTCATCCATTCACTTATGGCTGCGCTTGACTGTAGCTCGCACACTGACCGCCCCATTGAGGAGTGGACGAAGGTCCTGCTCATGGACGACGACGAGGGAGACATGCACTTCCGGAACTTGGGGTACGAGCTCTGACTTGCTGAGGAGGAGGGGGGACGTGTCCGCTAACTCTCCGTGGCTTTCCATAGGGTCTACGAAGCCGTGTCGGAAGAGGAGGCCTTGAATCTTCTCTTCCTGGGCAACATGAACCGCGTCACCAGCGACACGCCCATGAACCAGGCATGGCTTTCCTACCATCGCCCCATCTCATCGTTTGTATCATGACTGACCCTCACCTCTCCTGCATCCAGGCGTCATCCCGCTCTCATTCGATCTTCAGCGTCATGATCGAGAGTCGACCCGTGGACTCGGAGCTCATCGTCATGTCCAAGCTGCACCTCGTGGATCTAGCTGGCTCCGAACGCGTCTACAAGCGCGACGGCACACAGCGCATGCGCTCGGAGGGCAAACACATCAACCTCTCGCTGCACCACCTCGAGCAGGTGATCCTGTCGCTGAGAACTAAACGCAGCGCCGCCTCCAAGCCCTACCACATCCCGTACCGCAACTCCATGCTCACGTCGGTGCTTCGCGGCAGCTTGGGCGGCAATTGCAAGTCCGTCTTCATCGCGACACTCAACCCGGAGAGCGCCTTCCTGGACGAATCCATCTCCACCTGTCGCTTCATGCAGCGCTGCTCCGAAGTGACGGTCGAGGTGGCGGTGAACTCCGAAGTGGATCTGGAGAAGCGGCTGGAGACGGTCGAGAAGCTCAACGCGGAGCTGGAAGCCACCAACCTGGAGCTGCAGACGCGAGCCGTCCAGCTCGAGCAGGATGTCCAGGCCCAAGCGCTCCACTTCGCCAAGCAGGAGCAGCAGTGGCATCGTCGTCTCGCTTCGGCTCATCAGGAGACGCAGACGGCGTTGGCGGCCGCCCAGAGTGCGCAAGAGCGGTCGGAACTTGCGGTCAGACCTGTGGATTGGATGCAATGCGAGGAACTGGTGGAGAAACTGCTGCTTACTGGGGATCTGCCGCGCGATCAGCTTGATCCGAAGCCAACAGACAGCGGTGGAGACGAATTCAGCCACGATCGAAGGCTGTACGAAGCGGTGGCAAACGAAATCCGAGAGTTAGGTATATCCACGGCACTCGGCTGTCTCGTGGTGATGAAGGAGAGCACGTTCTTCGCGTCCAATACGGCGGCGGAGCTTCAGGAACTCATGAATCAACAGACGCACACCGTGGAGCTGTTGGAGCAGCGCTTACTGGATCAGAAACGCGAGGCTGAGCAGTTGAAGGCGCAAGTCCAAAGCGTGGCGGAGTCTCACGAGACCAGTACTGAGGCTGCGACTGCTACCTCTCGAGCCAGAGCTCGCTCGAGTTCCGTCCATAAACGCCAGTCATCACGACAGCTCTCCACTGCCAGTGGGAAGAGACCCAGTGACGCAGACAGCGGCAGCGATAGCGAGAACGACAGTGAAGCCTCCGAGACCCACGAGTACCGTCGCCCGACGGCCTCTCGCCTGCAGGAAGCCAATGATCAAGCGCCTTCTTCTCCATCGGCAGCTAACGGTTCCCGACGTTCCGACCGCAGCAACGGCAGCCTGTCAGATGACGAACCTCCAGGTGGCAAGCAGAGTGACCTCCGCGTTGCTGCCTTGGCCGTTGAGGGACCTGAGAACCTCCTCCCACCTCCAGCTGGGAGCTCTCGTCGAACTGGCAGCGATTTGATCCGCAAGCGCATGGAACTGCTCCGCAATGGCAGCTTGTTCGTCAAGTACGGACGCTACGGCAAGCCCCACGTGCGGTTCGTCTGGTGTTCGGCCGACTTGGAGTACCTCAACTACCGCAAAGTGGACAGTGCGGTGCCTAAGGCCAGCATCCCGACGCGAACGATCACTCGCGTGTGTCTCGGGCAGGACACGCGCGTCTTCGAACGCGCCAAGCAGCCGGCAAGAGCGCCGCACTGTTTCTCCGTCGAGTACGAGGACAACCGCACGCTGGACCTCGAGGTAAGTGGAGGTTGCTGGGCTGGGAACCTGCTAGATGTGAGTCTCTTATCTGCTGGAGTGTGTGCTTGAATGATGGCGGCAGATCGCTGACGGGGAGAGTCCGGAGCTCAAGAAGAGCAAGCGGAGCGACTGGGCCGAAGCGCTGCAGTTCCTGCTGAAGCTCAAGGCCGCTCCGCATCGCCAGAAGCCTCCACTTCGCTCCGACTCCGACTCCAACGCCTCCTAATGCGCCATACAACTCGGTCAACAAGTCGTTAGGGAAGAGCAGTGGCGTCTATGAAAACCGAGCACTAGCACTCGCTAATCCATCGCGTAGTTGCTAGGTATACGAAGATTAAGCCGTCACCTCCACCTGGTTCGCCTTGGCTCCGACCGAACTCTCACTCGGCCGCAGCTCCGAGGACTCCGGAGCGAACATCACCTTGACTTTCTCAGCCGCCACCGTCGAATCCTCTTCGTCCTCTTCAATGGAAGGCTTCTTGATCATACTGGGCGCTCGCGTGAGGTCGAAGCGGAAGGACTGGATCTTCTTCATGGCCTCCTCCTTCGACACGGACTGGAGCTCCGCCACCGCCTGTTCCTGCCGCTCACTCTCCGCTCGAAGCTGCACGACCGTCTCGTCCTCGAAGGCGTGGAAGTCTGGGTCGCTGTGGCGCTGATCCCGTTGAGGTTCCGGTCTCGTGACTGCTCCACGGACTTCTAACGCCGTCGCAGAGCCGCGGCGGATCACCGGAGGATGGCGAGGGACTTCCGCACGACCTTCAGCACTGGCGGAGCTCTTGCACTTGCGGGACAACCGAGACAGACGGCCAGGAAGCTGCAGAGACGCAAGGATGGGCGACCAACCATCAGCCAACAGATAGAAATGACATAACAGCCGCAGGAGACGGTTCGATAACGCACCTTCATCATCTTGACGAAGTCCTGGAAGCCAATCTTGCCGTCTTTGTCGGCGTCCGAGCGTTTGATCATGTCGTGACACGCCGGAGCGTCGAAATGGTGGCCCAATAACGCTACAAAGCGCAGTGCAAGACGCGTAAGAGCTCCGCAATCGACGCATCCACCGCCATGTGGCCTTACCCACGAGGTCCTCCTGACTGATGGCGTCGTTGTCCGAGCGGTCCAGGATCTCGAAGGCGGCTCGCAGCTGCTCCTCGTTCGCAGCGTCCTCGGGACTCAGCGTCGCCGCCACGAACTCCAGCAGATTCACGCCCTGCTCGTGCTGTTGATCAAGTCTACGGACCAACGACCAGCACCCAATCAGCCACCTGCGTTGCCATGGAGCTGGCCAGAGAGGGAGAAGACGTACGCCTTGTAGATCTTGTCCATGTCGAGCGAGAAGCGCTTGAGCGCCGGCGCCTGCTGCAGCTCTTGCAGCGTCAAGATCCCGTTCTGCCCCGCCAAAACAAATGTCAGCTAGTGAGCGAAAGCTGTACAAAACCGAAGAAAATCCAGATAGGAGGACGTACGTGGGCGACGTTGAGTTCGTTGTAGACGTCCGAGTGCTGGCGGATCTGGGTGGACGACATGCAGAAGGCCAGAGCCACCAGCGCCGCCCGTTGGAAGGGCGAGTAGCTGCAGAAGGCCTTCACTCTGGGCACGAACTGGTCGTAGACTTCCGGCGGGATGGGCTGGTTGAGACTCTTGATCCACGGGTGTGCCAGCACTTGAGTGGCCGTGTACCGCGTCGTCGGCTCCGGCTACAGACACAGAAACGGCATGAGAACCCCTGCAACAAGGCGCAGCAGGCCTGCTTACGTACGTCCAGTAGCTTCCGGATGAGCGTCTTGGCTTCGGGAGAGATCGAGTCCCATTCCGGACTGCTGAACACCACCTTGGCCTCGAAGATCTTCTCGATCAACTCGTCTTCCGTGGCTCCGTAGAACGGCGCCTTGTTGCTCAGCAGCATGAACTACCAGATCGAGGCGAAGAGGGTCAGATTCAACACATTATGGGCACATAACCACGTGGAGGCGGGCCTTACCATGATCACTCCGAGGCTCCACAGGTCGCAGGACTGCGTGTAGCTGCCTTCCAACACTTCCGGCTGTCATTTGAGCCCCAAACCGTCAGGAAACGACCCTGAACAAGGCAATTTGAGCCATTGTAGGGCACTTACAGCCATGTAGACGACGGATCCCAGCACTTTGCGCATGCTGACGCCCATCCGGAAGAGCGTGCTGGCCCCGAAACTGCAAAGCACGGTCATTTCGATCATCAAGTCAGTTCCTCCGACCTTTCAGTGTCAAATCCCAGTGAAAGCCGAGTCCTCACTCGCAGAGCTTGATGCCTCCGCCCTGTTCGTCGCCTTCGATCAGGATGTTCTCCAGCTTCAGGTCGCGGTGCTGCGGTCACAAGCGCACCAGACGACAGAGCCTCAGTCTGACAGTCCCAATGCAACGTAGAAGGCGAAGTAATCCGATATACGTACGCAAATGAACCGCGAGTGGAGGTACTGGATAACCGAAGCCAGGTTGCGAATCATCTCCTTGACCTCGTTCTCGGGGAACTCTTTGCCTCTGACCTTCACTTTATCCAGCAGCTTCACGTCCACAACAACGACAGAAATCGGAATGAGTCGGAGAGCGGAGTCCTAGAGAGCAAGGAGGCGTACCATACCGTGCCGCCCGTGCTGAGCTCCATGATGATGTAGAAGTGGTGGTCGTCCTCGTACGTCTCCACCATGCGCACGATGATGGGGTGGTGCAGGCCGCGCAGGATGTCCATCTCCTTCTCGAACTCGTGGCGCTTGCTGCCGCTCGCGAACGTCACGGTCTTCATGGCGTAGAGCTTTTGCGTCTTGAGGTGCTCCACCTTCTCCACGATCCCGAACGCGCCTTTGCCCAGCTCGCCCAGCATGCGGTACGTCTCCAGCACCGGCGCCTTGTGGTGCATGCACAGGTTGCGCTGGAACAGGTTCGGTCGCGCCACCTCCGTCGAGTGCATGCAGCCCATGGTCGCCTCTAGTTCTCTTCGCCTCAACCGCTTGCGGACGCGCTGCTTCTTGCTCAAGTGGTGAACTCAGCCACGGCCTTCGTCCGAGTCCACGAGGCCTCGCGAGGGGAGCAGCCTCGCCGTGGTGGCCCCTATAAATAGGAGCTTCATGACACACCCAGCGAGCCCACGCTGCTCTCGCCGGCATCACGGAAATAACGCCAAGCCGTTGCGTCGCTCTTGCATTTTGGACCTGAGGAGGCCTTCCTGGAGCCACGTGATTGGGCGGAGGAGTCCACAAGGTCAGGTCATGGCTCCATTTCCCACATGGCTACATTTAGAAGTCGCTTGTCACTGACTTACCGGGGCCGTTCCCTCGCCTCAGAACGCGGAGCTGAGGACTCCACCCGGATCTGTGGGATGACGGCGTGTCGTTGGCTGGATTGGGCTTTGGCGAAGCCTCATTGGGGCCAGAAGGACGAGGCGTTGGCGCTCAGTATGGGCAATTGCGTTGGTTCCCAGCTCTTCTCGAGCTTCTTGATGCAGCCGTGATGACACATGCGCAGTTCCTCGAATACTGGCAGCACTGGATCGGCCCATACGAACTCAAGGTCAACTGGCTGTGATTGAGAGGGTGGAGAGCAGCGACAGACGCCCGAGACCAACGAGTCCGTCAGGCTTTGGTGCAGTTTCGGCCGCAGTAGAGAGAAGAAGCTGCCGCCTCGGCCAGCTTGTGAGCCATTGCAGGTCTTGGAGCACGGGAATCCCTCCATATTGAGGTCGCCGAAGGTCACGTAGGCGTTCGAGACGTTCACATGGCCCGAGCGAGGCGTCGTGAGGCCCCATTTGGCTGGAAAACAGCCCAAACCCAGTCGATTAGCACCTCAAAACCCTCGTCGGCAGGCACTACGACCCTCAACGTACCGTGGTTTCCGTCGGGTACTTGGCCACCAACCAATTGCCACGTCAAATTCGCCATACCATCACGCATTTGCCACCTAAAGACCAGTTGCTGACACAAATCAGTACGCAAGAGGATGCCAGCTAGGTAGTAGACAGAGCCCACGTACGTGGCTCGCAGCAGGTTCTCGATGTTGTAGGGCGCCGACCCGTCAGCATCCAGACGAACACCGGTAGGGGGGTCGTCCATACAGAACTTGTGTGGCGTGGCTAAGTACGAATCGCCGGCACAGATCGTGGGGATGCCGTAGCTGCCGTCCCACCACGAGGCCACACTCATATCCGACTGCAGCGTCTCGGCCACCAGCGCCCAGGGCGGCACGGCGGCTCGTGGACTCTTGACCAGCACCAGCACCTCCTCTTCTTCAGCGCTGTCTGCGTAGTCAACGAGCGTCTGGCCGTCTGTCAGTGGCTCGAAGACGCTGCTCCTCCCCGGCTTCTCTTTCTTGCTTGACTGCTGTAGTTTGAGGCGGAATTCGGCTTTCATGGGGTCGGACGGCTGTTGTTCGGGTAGTTCGGGGTCTAATAAGGCGTGGTAGAAGGCAGAGACGCTGCTGTTCTGCTGCGTGGGGCCATCAGCATACATCTCAGCGCTGGCCAGGAGGTCGTGCAGCGTCTGATTCCGGTAGAAGTTGCCCGAGCACAGTCTCGCGAGCTGGAGCTGCTCCCCCAGCTGCCGCAGCTCCGCGTCTCCTAGCGACAGCGCCAGCAGGTGCTGTGCGAACTGCACGTTGTTGTCCAGTTGGCAGCCGAGCCGCACGAACGAGTCGTTGAGCGCTGGCGTCGGGTCCGGGAAGTTGGGCGTCGAGGTCTGCAGGAAGAAGCCGCCGCTCCCGTCGCCTCGGAACCCCACGGCGCCCTTCGCATGTGCACTGAACTGGTCTCCGCCGCCGCACACGCGCTTGGCCCCACGACCGGAATCAGATCCTACTTGAAGTTGGTCTGATTCCAGATCAAGATCTGACTCCAGATCTGAGTCGGAATCTGATCCCAGGTCGAGATCGGATGGAGGAGGCTTGACGGCGCCGGCGAGGCCATTCAGCTGGTCGTTGAAGAGCGCCCAGTACGGCGGCACGCCCCCATTGCCCCTGAGACCCTTCTGCTTGAGCGTGTGGCTCACAGGGTCGTCCCCTCCCTGGCCTAGACAGTCGTAGCCAAGATCCCTGAAGTGGCGGAAGGTGGGGTGGTCAGCGTCCGCGTAGAGGTAGCAGAGCCCCGTCGCTCTCGCCTCCAGCGCCGGCCAGTCGGCCGTAGCCACGTTGCTGCAGTCTGGAGGCGGACAGTCGCAGGGCGTGGGCTCCACAGACGAGTCGGGGCTGCGGACGTGCGCCGGAAGCTTGAGCACGACCCACCAAGCCACTGGCCGCGCGAACCCGTCGAGCGCTCGGAGAGACGCGGCGCGGGCCTGGACGACGGCCGCGAAGGCGAGGAGAAGCGCCAGAAGCGGGCGGCGCATCTCGAGGAAGCGGAGGGAGCGGAGGAAGGAGAGTCTGGATTTGGATCGGGAGCTTTTGGACTCGTCAAATTGGGTTTTTTAGAAGACTTTTTAGAAGACTTCCAGATCCGACTGGCGGGATGGACCAAAGCAGCCACAACTGGCTTGCGGTGATTTGCGAAAAGCGCCCGAGCCACTGCAAAACTTCCACGATTTAGGCACAAACGCAGCAGTAACTTCCATTGCGAAGCCAAAGGATTGCGACTGGATGCAAACGCCAAAGCCAAAAGATTGCAGCTAGATGCAAATGCCAAACATGCCAAAGATCACCATCTGTCGCCCATTCACGTCCGCAGCGAATGCAAATTCATGCAAAACTGCAAAGTTGCAACAGCGCCCTTCCACGCCAAAAAACCTGCCGCACATTAAATACTGAGACTTTGAATTGACGACGGGGCTCCTTACATGCGGGCCCCTGCTGGCTCGCGGCCACTCCACACTCCTATCTACACAGCGTCGCCCTCTCCTACACTAGGAAGACGCTGGTAATGTCGCCACGGCGCTGCCCAGCGCGCGCTCTGCTTCGTCCGAGCGCGCGCTTCATACCCGGCGGCCCCGCGCACGACATGCGAATAAAAAACCAAAAACGAAATAAACCTTGCAAACTCACCGCTCCATCACCGGACCTCCCCGGGTTTAAATGGGCACGGACTGCGGCACGCCGCTCATGGGCTTCAGCATCTTGGCGGCGCGATCCGTGGGGAACGGCGGCCGATCGCTGCTCATCTTGCGCTTCTCGCCCACTGCTGGCTGCGGCATGGCGTAGTGCATCTCCGGCTGCATCTGCGGGAACGTCGGGGGAAGCCCGCGACTCACGGCGTCGTGGTGGAACGGGTACATCTGGCCGGCCATGGGGTGCTGCATGAGCATGTGCGGCGGCATCTGCTGCATGGCCGCCATCTCCGCCGCTCGAGCGCTCTCCGCAGCGCGGCCAGCCTTGTCCGCCAGGTCTGGCGCCGCCGCCGCCGCTTTGCGTTTCTGCCGCGCCAACACGCGACTCGAGCCCACTTCGAAGGACGTGGACATGCCCGAGCCAATGCACGCGAAGTAGCGGTGATCTCCGTTCTGCACAGGCACGAAGGCCTCGAACTGCACGTAGTACTTGACATTGCGCCGCTTGCACTTGCCTTGCGCCATGTCTTCCGTGTACTTCCAAACCTTCGGCTTAAACTCGAAGCACGCCACGTGCCCGTCAGGCTGCACGAAGTCCGGCAGGCGCTCGCCCGAGATCCACTGGTCCTTCATGGCGTCCAGCACCTCCGGCTCCACCGCGCGGCCCAGCATGCACTCGCGGATCACCGCCTCCTCGAAGGCCACGGGCACGTTCTCCAGCGAGTGCACGCGGCCCAGCAGCACCAGGTCGTCGAAGGCCACGCCGCTGTTGAGCGTGACTTCCGTCACCAAACTGCCGCGGCACTTGCCCCACATGAAGTCGTGCTGCTTGAGGTCTTCGATCTTGATGGCCGAGTAGTCCCCGAACACTTTGCAGCTCGGGAAGCATTGCAGATTGCGTCGCCCGTTGCGCCAGTATTTCAGCTTCAGCGGCGTTTTCACCTTGATCATGGCTTCTTGCGCCGGCCCCGTCGGGCCGCGCGGCCCCTCTGCAACGCCACCGTACCCCGAGCTGCCGTGGACCTGCACTTGCGGAGTGTACGCGCTCGGGTCCACTTCCTTCTTGGGGAGCGCGCCGTGCTGCGCGTCCAGGAGCGGCGGGAACGAGTGCCCGGGCAACGGCAGCATGCCGCTGCCAGGCATGGGCGTGTACATGGGCTGGCTGGAGCGCGGGAAGTGCGCGGGGATCTCGTGGTGATACGGCGGGCCGCGCGGTTCCGGATACTGCGGCTGCTGGCCGTATCCCCCGGGCCGCGCGGCCGTGTACATGGGATGGGGCGCGTACGCGTCCGCATAGTGAGGCGCCGTCGACACGCTTGCTGTGGAGCCGCGCGGCCCGTCCGCATCCTTGTACTTGCGGATGCCCGTGTACTCGAACGGCAGCGGGTCCGCGGCATAGTCCTCCGACGTGCTGGGGCCGGCCTTGGTCAGCAGATACTGCGGCGGGTGGCCGTAGGACGGCGGCGCGTACTGCGGCGCGTACGGCATCTGGTAGACGCGGTCCATCTGCGGCTGCGGCTGCATGTTGCGGGCGGCGGCGGCGTCCTTGGCGTACAGGGGGCTGCGGCCTTGCGGCGGCGTGGACGCGGACGCGGCGGCTGCAGCGGGGGCCGATCCGGCGGCGGACGCGGACGGCGCGTAGAGTTGGCTTAACGTCATGCCGGCGGCCATCTCCTTTGCAAAGGTCGGGATAGGCTTTGGCTTAACGCGACGTGGACGGAGGTGCGGGGTGGGATGAACAGCCAGCGCCACTGTTCGTAGTGGTTAGCGATAGACACTGGGGGAGGGGGTCGGGGCGGGCTGAGTGAGTGGGCCACGTGACAGCGGAGGCCAACTCCTACTCTCCAGGGGTGGAAATGAGAAATGAAGAGGAACAGAGCGAGCGCCTGCTAACTCGGACAGGACTCTCGCTCGGGCGGAGTGGAGTGGGCTCTCCGTGTCTACTGTCTCTCGCAGGCGGGCGCCGTGAGGCGTGTGAGGTCCCTTGCAAAAACGAGCTCCATCACCCGTCGCTTTGCTCCTCTCAGCGAGCACTCCCCCTTTTCTTTGGAAAACATAAACGAGCCTCGTCTTCCCCTCCTCCTATCGGGAGCTGGGGTTAAAAACCAGCATGCAATTCGGTCGGATATTGACACAGACTCACTTAAAATTCTGCCGCCGCTTCGGGATCTCCGCTTGGGAAGCAAAGCCAGCGGTCCCACTGGTTCGGCGGGTTGGCTCGCTGCAGACATACACGAACGTGTCCTTTTTGGATACGCTTCCACACCAGCTTATCCCGACCCAGCCTTCTTTCGACGCTTCTTACTCCGCTGCTGGCTGGATTTACGGTTTTGTATACAGGCGCAAGCGCGGCGATTTACGCTGCGTTTGGGTGCGCCAGATTGTGGCATTAGTGCGCCTGTGTATTCCGGGATCCCAGCCACTTTTTGCAGGCGTGGTCGCCCTGTCTGGCTAAGCGCAAAAAACGTCTGTCTGCGCTCTGACGTTTGTGTCAGTACCCTATCCCTCCCGACTGTGATTCCGTGATAGATTGAAGAAGAGTTTGGCGTGAAATTCTTCGATTTTTATGACAAGAGTGCGACGGGTCGCAGCCAACTGTTTGCAAATGACCAAAGCGCCTTGGGCGCAGAAGAGCCAATCTCCAGGTCGTTTTCGAACCATCGCCCAGGTTTTTACTTGGAACCAGGATGGGACTGCCGTTCAGGCGCGACGAAGTATTGTGACTGCCCAAGCCAGCGACGGTATTGGACGGTGTGAAAGCTAACATTAGCTAGTGGAAGCAAGTTCATTGACAGGAAGACTTCGCATGTTGCAGCCTTGTTGCTTTTTCTTCGTTGCCGTGGCGAAAGCGTCTCGGATTGGTAAAGTTTGCGCAGAGTTGGTCATGGTATTTTTGCAGTCAGACCGACCCAAAGGAGCCAACTACCGAATCAGAGTGGGATCTCTACAACCCAGAGTTGGCGTCGTCCAGCCGCAATTCGTCACTTCGCGAGCAATTTGCAGTTGCGCTTTGGACTAAACACGAACACGGCGCACCTAAAAACCTCCCACCGCCGTGCACAGCAACACGGTGCCAGGCATTAACCAACTCCGCCACGCACGAAACTCGGAGGGAACCAGATGGCAGCAAATAATATCCAAGAATGTATCATATCTACGGTACCGGCAGCATTGTTGCCTTCAGATTCGTGAACGGTTCCTGTCGGATTTGATTTGTGCTATCGTTCGGAAAAGCTGTCGATTGCAAAAGATGTCCAGGTTTCGAAAGAGAGGGGGGGGGGGGGGGGGGGGGGGGGGGCTGACGGGAACTTCATTGTTGCGACCTCTACCCTCCCGGTACTGTAAAGTACGAAATAAGATTCTAAACTTGGCCTCCGAGTTATTCGCCCAGAAAGAACGACTCCCGCCGCAGCGAGAAGAGCATGGCGGGCGTGCGAGCTGGCGGACCTCCCTGCGGGAATCGAGGTGATGTCCGGCGGTTCCATACTTTTACGATCGTCTGTATGCGCGGCGGAGGCAACAAGCTGTTGCTTACCGGGTCGCCACTACGTACATCTCTTCGAGACATACTAAGTATATGTTTTTGTAAAGTGAGTTTGCTTATATTACTGCGGCGAGAACGCAGTGTGCGACCTGCTGGACATCTTGCCTAGCATTGCACACGTGTGCTCATGCGTTCAGCGGATGCAAGCAGCCGCTTGTAAACATCCGCCGCACCGAGCTCAACAAGTCTCGGACACGTTGCAATGCTCTCCTCGGAGGGGTGGGAGGCCGCGCTTGGATTGCTTCAGATTTGTCCGATCCAACACTTGCTTTGACTATGGTTAACTCATCGCGCCTTCAAAAATGCTTGAGGTACCACTTTTTAAATCGAGCGGAACAGTAGGATTCTCCTAGGGCAACGGGTGCTCGTTTACAGGTTGCACGGCACGCACCAACACAAACAAAGCGCTCAACTAGCAAGACATGCGCCGCCCCGAACGCGACCAAGCAAGGCGCCCTTGACGTCTCGCTGAACCGCTTCGCTGACCATACGCGCGGAAGCTTTCTCCTGGTGAGCCATCGGGAGAGAGGCTAGCGAGTTCCAAATGCGCCCTGCCCAAGCAAAACGACATGGAGTTTTTGGAACTTCAAACGGAAGCTGATTGGGCAAAATCGCGCCATTTTAGCCAGACTCGGGCAATAGCCAGCTGTGATTGGAGATTGACGAGGCCGTTTTCTGTCCCTTTCTGGCTTCATCGGCCTTTCTGGACGGTCGGCACGCATATCCATCAACATCCTCTTCCTCGCTGGCGACCCTCCCGGTTCCTCCCGCCTCGCGCCGGGCTCGCAGTGCCGACGACACCGCCGCGTTACTCACGTGAGCCTCGCGGGTCTCTGCATCCTCCGCCCCTCTTCTCCCCCCGAGCTGTCGAAGGCTCCGGCCCAAAGTTTCGGGATGGAGGAGCGCTCCTTCTCCGAGGAGGAGCCTCCGGCCTGCTGGAGGTGGGCTGTCTGTGGCTCGAGGGCTCTATGCAGCGGGACCTCCAGCTGTTCTGGGGGCCTCACGAGCTCAGCAATCGCGTTGACGTTGCAGATTCCGCGGCGGACTGCAACGTGAGAAGCGGGGGGCGAGCCTTCTCCATCCATCGACCTCTTGGCCGCATCTCTGCAGTTTGGGAGCAGTGGCATGCTCGCTCGATGCATGTGAAGGACAGTTGGCTTCAAGGACGTGAGCGGGCGCGAGAAGGTGGCTCGGGTCGGGGGCGGACTACACTGGAGAGTTGCTGGCCGAGAGCTCTTGGCTGGACGGTCTATTGCGCGAACAGAGCCCCGTCTAAATGCTACCCGAGCTGGAATAAAGCTCCTCCAACGGCCAAAGGCCAAAGCGAGGGAGGAGGCTAGAGGCGATGTAAAGTGTTGGCTTGCTGCTCCCACGTCATCGTGGCGCTACAGTGCACCGGAGCAGTAACGTTACTGGCTGGCCGCTTTGATCCCACTCGGGAGGCCCGCCAAGTCAGCATGGCCCACTTTCGGGAGTGGGACCACTCGTCTGAGTCGCCACGCTGACTTGATGCCTTCGCCGCCACTGTGGTCAATGCCTTCAGCGACCGTTCGCATGCGTCCCACCTTTCCGGAGCGACGCAGTTTGCCGCTGCAGGCCACATGTCCGAGTCATGGTGCTGGCCAGAAGGCCAGAAGTGGATAAGAATCGCAGATTAGTGCGCGCCGCCGATCGATTGCGACCGGTGGGAAGTCCCACCGACAGTCTGACTCCTTGCTTTCGCTCCGTCGGTGGTAAGCGGCAGTGCACCTCCATGACAAACGGGGGCGGCGGTGAATAAGCTCTTGATCAACGCGAAGGTTGCACAGAATGCCGATCGCACTTAAGCTGCTTTCATGCATGGATAAATAACATTCGGCTTCGTTTCTTCCTGTCCAGCCATCCACACTGCACTCGCAGTCGGCTCACACTCACGCTACAAGCTGCACGGCCGCCTTGTATTCGCGCATTTCTCGCTCGTGCTGCTCAGCTTCCACGCGGAGCTCCTCGCTTCGTTTGGCTTCTAGCTCGGCCACCTCAACGCTGTGCACGCGGTGGTAGGTCGACGAGATCGGGATGTCGTCCGCGTTCCTGGACTCTTTCCTGGGTGCTCGAAAGACCATAATCGGCTCGTCAGCATCACAAAGGTGCACCTCCAAGTCTCCAGGGGACACGCCGTCGTCACGAGCCTGCTCGTCGAGCTCCGGCGTGTCCTCCGCCAGATCTTCGTCGTCGGACTTGTCCATGAGCGTTCCGTCGCCTCGATCCATCAGCAGCTCCGTCGGGGGTCCGCCAACCGCCTCCAGTCCTACTGGATCCTCACTCGCGACCGAAGGTGGCGCTGCAGTCGCTTCGACCGCGCCGGTGGAAGCGAGCTGCTTCGACGGACAGCAGCCCATGATCGCGTCTCCTTTGAAGGTGCAGAGAGCTCACGAAGGGTCGGGAGAGCCACACACTCCACACTAAAAGGCGGAATGGCAAGCGGCCCATACAGACAGACAGCACGCGTCCTCCGTTCACCCATGAGCCATCATAAGACTAAGATGGCAAGCTGACCATTTTTGACCCAGCCGGGGGTTTCAGCGGGTTTGAAGTTGCAGGGCAACGCGAAGTTGCTCTTTTGGCGCTTGGACCGAAAATACAGCAATAAAATACGCATGTCAGGTAAGTTTCCTCACGTCCAAGTCTGCGTGGTTTTGCCCAATCCGAGCGCGTTATTTCACGCATCGCCCTCCAAATGATTCACCACAGCCGCCTGTCTGCCGGAATGCCAGCTGGATTTATCGGGGTATAAGCGAGACGTCGTCAAGCAGGGAAGAGACGGGGCATCTACACCCACATCGTGTCGAGATCGTATACTTTACGGATCTGGCCGCACTAATCAAGCATATTTACATTGGATATAGCCATCCCACCTCGACATTATCAGCCAATGAACGTGTTTTCATCCAAATAGGAATCCGACCTTAGCGAATGCAATCTTCGTGAGCAGTAACTTTCAATCTCGCGTCAAAAATGAAAGTACTGTTGGCATTTTTCAAGAAGAGGCTAGTTCCAATAATACTTTGTACGCAATTTTGGAAGTGCTACCAACATTGGGGATAGTACTATCACTGCTAGCAAGTTGCCTTTGACCATCACTCCCTCATTCCCCGAGGAACAGCGCAACGCCCGCGAGCACCCAGTGGGCAGAGTCGCCTGCAATGGGGACGGAGATCTCCACTAGCATCCGTTCGCGGTCCGCGGCGTAGTACAGCGGCGTCTGCAGGCATCTGTCGCGCTCGTAGATCTCCTCGGCGTCCTCCCGCACGTACGCCACGTAGCAGGACGGCACGACCACCAGCTCCTGCGCGTCGGACGCCGCCTCCAGCAGAGTGCCGCCCTCGAAAGACGCGCCTTGCAACAACAGCCGCGTGAGCTCGAACCACTCCACATTGGCGCCGCTGCAGCGCTCCTTCTCCCAGCACGAGATCAGCTTCATGCCGTCCATGGAGCACTTCTGTTTGCGCGCGCTCTGCTGTCTCAAGGCATTGAGGAACGTGCCCGGGTGCAGCAACTCCGAGAGATCCAAGCCGTGCAACAGCAGTTTGCCATTGGCGACAGCTTCTTGCCATTCCGACAGCGCGCGTTTGCGTAGCGCCAGTGCACGGAGCCACGTCGCCACGTTCTCGCTGCCTTCCCATTGGGCGGCCCACTCCGCAGGCACTGCGCCTTTCAGCAGCGCCTTGGCAACGGTCTGGATGGCTGGCGTGAGCAATCCCGTGCCGTAGAGCAGCTTCTTCAGGTCCTGCAGACTCCCGTTCACCTGCTGCGCTAGATCCAGTGCGTACTCGTTCTCCAGCGCCACGAAGGCATCCGCTGGCTCCAGAACCTGCAGGTTCTTCCCTGCACTGGACGGCGCTGCGGCTCCGTCTAGCCGGAAGCTGGCGGTGAGTTTGCTCCAGGTCTCCAGCAACGGCGCCAGCTGCACACGCCACTTCTCACGGTCGAACGTCGTGGCCGCCGCCTCGCTGGACGAGAGCGCCTTGAGCTGCGCGATCACTTCGGTCGAGAGAGAGCGTTGCATGGACCGCTCGATGTTGTCCGGTAGGCCGAACACGGCGGGCGCGTCGATGTCCGGGAAGCGGTCGATGATGTCCAGAAAGTCGGCATGTTGGGCGCTTTGAGGGAGTTTCACGCCTCGCATGAGGTTCCTCTGGCCCGAGAGCAGGTCTGCGCTAAAGTACTCGCGCAGATTACAGCGCAGCACCCGCAGGTCGTAGGGATTGTCGATCCGTCCGCCGTAGATGGCGTTCTCCATGAGTCCGTGCAGTGTGAGCCAGTCGATGCCGCTGCTGGTCTGACAGGCCAGTTCCATGACGTTCGAGCCGGCTCGGAAGTCGCCGAAGGAGAACTCGTAGAAGTTCGTCCAACCTTGAGGGATATAGGTGCGTCGCTCTTGCAGCAATGCGTGGAAGAAAGCCAAGAGGAATAGGAGCTGGGCTCGAGCAGGCGAGCCCTTGGCCACGAACTCAGGACTCCAGGCAGCGTACGTCCGCTGCAGATTCTTCTTCATGCCTGGAGGTGACTCGAAGGTGATCTTAAGACTCTGTTCCAGCAAAACGAGCGGGAACGAGTCGTGAGGCTCCGTAGTCAGCCACAGACGGAATTTGTGGCTGGAGGTGAGTGCACTGAACGCCTTCTCGAGCACCGGTAGCCACGCGATCACGAGGTGGAGATTCTGCAGACACAGCCACTCGCCGTGCTCCGCAGTGGCTTTGAGCAGATTGAGCGCCTTCTCCTGCTGGCCGCCGCCCATAGCCACCTCGAAGTAGTGGCCCTTGCCGACAACGGCAGACGCCACCTCCTCCAGCTCCTTGGACGGATCAGCTCCGGCCGTCGTGAGCAGCAGTACCGGTGTCGTGTTGGTGGCTTCCTCGGTGCCAATGACCTTGAAGTCAAGCGACGGTGGAGTGAGGGACTTGAGCTGCATGACGCCGCAGATGAACTGCACAATCGCACTTTGTAGGCGATCGGGACGAAGTGCTTGGACCACGAGCAGCTTCTGGAAGGCCGAGAGGCCTCCGGAAGACCCCGTCTTGTCCATTTTCGGGTGGAAATTCTGTTCGCACTCCATGGATTTGGACCATCGCGTCCACAAGTCGTGGCTATCGAACTTGCACTGCTGAGCCAGATGCGGTAGAGCCTCCGTGAGTTGCGAGAACGCTTCCTTCCGTTCAGGTGACGCCCATTCCGGCAGCGTAGTCTGCCCGCGACTGGCTCCAGCCTTGTCGTTCTCCACCAAATCGCCACAGAAGAACTCGTACTCGCTCTTCTCGAAGCAATCCGGATGCATCCCATGCACCAAATGCATGCCAAACATCGGGCGATGCTCTTTAAACAGCGCTCGGCCCACAAACATGAGCAGTTTGTGCTCCAGGATAGGGATCAGTCTCAAAATGCGGTCTTTCGTGCTCGTTGACTCCATTTTCGTGGCCAACGTGGCCTTGAAAAGCCCCAGGAACGACGCCAAGGAGAAGCGATACATGTGGTTCACAGCACTGAGCTGTTTCACCAGGAAGAAGAGCTTGGCGCCTTCGTGAGCGAACGGACAGTAGGTCTCTCGCTTCTCATCCAGCTCCTCCGCTTTCTTGGCCGAGCGCTCAAGCGCGTGCTGGATCTCGGCGCTCGTGGCCTTGGTCTTCGTGAGGGACTCGACCAGGATCGTGTTCTCCAAAATGTCGCCCTCGGACGTGGCTAGTGCCTCCACAAGCTGCTTCTCCAGAGCCGCGAGCTGCACTTTGCACTTCTCTTCTTGCCGCAAGAGCTCGCTCTTCTCTTGTTCAAGCTCAGGCTGTTCATGCTGGATCGTGACCCCAAGAAGCTGGCCTTCCAATCCCGATTTCGTGACGGTGAAGTTGACGACATTCACGATCGCCAGGGCGTCAGGGGTGAGTGGAGGTGACGGGTTCCTGGTGACCAGATACAAGCGGAAGTTCTCGTTGTAGTCGATCACTTTATCGCCCAACGCCACGACGAAGCGCGGGCCTTGGTGGATCAAGTCCTTGCGTACTAACGGGTACAGATACGGCTCCACGTGGTCCACTTCCAGGATCACGAGCGTCTTCCCGAAGCGTACAGCCTGCTCCACCAGGTTCACGAACCGCGGGTCTTGAGCCTGGACAATAGACAGCGGCCGAGTCGTGTCCTTCGCCAGCTCAGCTTGCAGCCAGGCGATACTGGCACTAGCTGGGTCAATGATGAAAGGACAGCGATCTCCGCCGGAACGAGACACGATCAGTGCGTTCTCCATGGACAGATTGTCTGCCGGCAAGTCCATGCCTTTCCAGGTCAATAATTCGCTCTCCGAGCTCAGCAACTTGCGGTAGTCGAAGTGGTGACTGCTACTAGAGTCTTTAATCTCCGGCATCTCGTCCCAGTCCTTGACAACGCGAGCGCGAGCATCCTCCGAGCATTTGCCCAGGAATGTCGTGAAGGCGGCAGCGAGCAGCATCCGCACCGGTAGCTCAGTCAGACGCTGGTCTAACTCCTTCACCTGCTCAGCCCAACGGTCTTTCTCGCCTCCTAACTGCTCCAACAAGCCTTGGGCCTTTTTGAGAGTACCTTCAGCTTGTTCCAGCCCGACTTGGAGAATCCCGGCTTCCTTGGTCTTCTCTCCGAACTGCTGCTTCATCTGCTTCACCGTCGCGTCGATCTTCTTGACCTCTTCTTCACATTGCTGAAGGCGATGTTGCGAGGCATCTAGTGATCGCTTGGCCTCCGCTAAGTCCGCTTCAAGAGGCTCGATCTTGTTGAGGACCATGGAGTACTTGAGATTGGCTTTCACCCACGTGGCTAGCGGCGCAGCGGCCACACTGACGCGGTAGATGGTCTCGTGGTCAAAAGAGGACGCCTTGCTCTTCACGAGTTTCGTGACGGCTCGAGAGATCTCGGGGGTGATTTTGTGTGCGTCATAGTTGAGGATATCGTCTTTGACTCCACGATTGCCCAGGAACTTCTTCATGGAATTCCAGGATGTGTCTTGGATGCCAAGTAACATCAATACAGCTGAAAGCACGTCGTGAATCGGCTCAGGCGGCATCTTAAGCGACCGGATCTCGTTGAGATTGTCGCTCTTGATGTTGCCCACAGCCTCCATGGCAGTCTGGAGAATGGGCTTGATCTCACTCAGCTCCTTCTCGATCTCGCCTTTGCGGGCGTTCGTGGCTTGCTCCGCCTTTGCCAGTTGCTCGGTGAGCTCCTCGACCTCCCGACGGTTCAGTGACGCGCGGTCCATCGCGTTCTGGATCTCTTCCATGGCCTCGTCGGCCGAGACTCGCGCTGCACTCAGGTCCTTCTTCTTCACGGTCGCTTGCCGACTCAGGTCGTCCACGGTAGTACTGGCCTCTTCCAGCTTACTCAAGCCGCTCTTCAAATGGCAGATCTCCTGAGCAACCTGTTTGCTTGTGGCTTCGAACAGCGCTCGCCAGGTTCCCAGGAAGTTCACGAACTCACGGGGCGTCGCTCCGAACTCCTTGCTGCTGGCGTACAGCCTGGCGACCAGCGGAGTGGTCTTGGGCAGACTGTCCACGAGCTCCGAGCCGGTCAAGAGCAGCTCCGGCAGTCTGGTCATGCTGCTGACGCTCCACTCGCCCATCCAGACGATGGCGCAGCGCGTATAAAGCGCCGGGTTGCTCTCACAACGGAGCGCGAACTGCGAGTGGCGAGCGTCCATAGCCAGCACCACATGCACGAATTGCCGGACTCGACTCACGAAGAAGTCGTAGACTGTGCGGATTTGCTCCTGGCCACTGGCTCCGATGCTTTCCAGCATGAGTTCCTTAAGAGGTGCGATCTGTGGCTCGATCTCTTCGTGAGTATAGAGGCCAGGGACCTCTCCGGAGCTTAATAAGGAGTTTGTGAGCTCCAGGATCGCGTCCTGGGTGAAGTGGTGGTCCTCCAGATACAAAATGTGATGCTGCCCTTCCACTCCAGCCTTGACTAGCAGACTCTTGAGGTCTGTGCGGAAGCTGCCGGCGTCGTATTGTCGGGTTACACTCGGAGAGAAGAGCGTGTACCCCAGCATATGCCCAACGAGGGTAGTAGCGGAGCGTCGGCCTACCCCTGAGCTCCCGACTAGTAATAAGGAGCCACCCAGCTCCGAGAGTACCCTCTCCACGATCGTCAAGTGCTCCAGGATCTCGTCGAACAGCAGCATGTGCAGCTCCTTCTCCTCGCGTTCGTACAGCACCATGCCTTGAGTTACTACTTGCGTGAACTCGTCAGTAGTAACCCGCTGTAACGGCGCTGCTATCGGGGTCGGGGTACCAACCGCAGCGCTATCGACCCCAGCACCAGCAGAAGAGCGGCAATGCAGTGAGCTGAAGTACACGTCTTGCAGCTTGACGGCGTGCCGCCAGTGCTGCTTCCAGACGTTATGTAGAATCCCGTCGAACTTGGATTTAGCTTCAGAATCCACCAGTCGATCACGGAAAAGGCGACGACCTTCATGAGCCAAGGCATCCAACACATCGTCTTGTTCCAGATTGTAGCGGACGAGAGCGAAGACCCACTTGGTCAGATCTCGGGGGGTGAAGAGGTAGTGCCGTTGCTCGTCGACCGTGAACTTGGCTTTGACTGAATCGTAGACCTCAACGAGGCTCTTGGCCAATCGATCGCGGTTCCCAGCGTCTCGCCAGGTCGCTGGGAGATTCGGAGTCTTACTGACGTCGAAAACGGCCTCGAGGAAGGTGGAGTAGACCACACAGAGCTCTTCCGTGGTCGGGTAGTCCATGTACGCGACCTTCACTATGGCGGTGAACCTGGTGGACAGTGGGTGACGTCCCACCGTCGTCGCAGCGTTCATAGAAGCCACGAGTTGGATCTTCTCGACGCCGAGGAACTCCAAATGCTGGTCGTAAAAGCCGTTGAAAGTGATCAATTGCTGGAGGAAGGCGATGAGCATGCACGTGTCGTACTGGTCCGGTTTCGGCAGGTTGATGTCCTTCAGGTAGAGCACGAGGCGCTCGGCGTCTCGGGGGCGATAGACCCGACCTGAGGGCGTGGAGAAGAGCGAGCAGCACTGCTGGATCTTGTGGATCACGTGGTCGGCTGTGGTCTGAGCATTGCAATGCAAGACCGACACGGTGACGCTCTTGAGGTTCTTGAACGCCTGACGAATGAGCATGTTCTTGCCACTGCCTTCCGGTCCCACGAGGATAAATGGCTCCATCTTTTCCACCCACGGCTCCAGCAGCCGGAGTCCTCGTTGGACGTTGACAGTAGGCACTACAGCGTCCGCCATCAGGTCCTTCCTGTCCATCCGACCATCCAGGGACCCGTAGGTGTCTCGCTTGGTCTCGTAGGAGTAGAAGGTCGAGCCTAGGCAGTAGCAATCCAGCGGAGCGTTCATATCCGGCGGCCGTTCGTTCGCCATCATAAACAGCGACTTGGCAAAGGAAGCGCGGGAATTCATGGCCAGATTGGCTCCTAAGCCGCGGATCAAGGCACAGACGAACTCGGAGCGAGTGGAGGCGCTGGCCACGTGACTCAAGCCGTTGAAGATGGTGCCGACGGTCGTGGTGGCCACAGTCGTGTCGTATTTCCGCAGCTCTTCGAGCCCTTTGGAGAACAATTCGTCGATCCATTGCGCCAAGGCATCTCGCGAGTTGCTGGCACTCGGGTCAGTGGCTGGCGGCAGAGTAAGCAGCCACTTGCTCACGAGTCTCGAGACCGTAATGTCTTCATCGGACAGGAAGATCATCCCCATGCGGGAGATCGTGGCCGGTGAGGCGAAGCGTAAGTCGTGGGTCTCGAACACGAAGTTCACGTTGGCTCCGAAGTTGATCCGCTCCCCATTCGGCAGAGTGAGGAGGTGGTTGTCATCCAGCACAGTGTTGAGGGACTCGATCCACTCGGGGTCCACGTCTCCATCGCAGACGATCCACGACCGCACGTGCTCCGGCTCCTTAACTACCTGTCGAGCCGCGGCTGTGAGGACTCCGTCTTCCCACTCGCGGGTGTCCAGATCCATGCGACCCAGCAGTCTCTCCCGAGGCATAGACTTGGGGTTCATCACGTGGGTCTTCACCTGCTGGCCGCAACGGACCAGCGCCTGCTGCAAGACCTGCCAGACCGTGGACTTGCCACTACCTGAGGGCCCCACGACCACACAGCCCATACGTTGATCAAGCGACTCCTTGAGCTGCAGCATCTTGCGCACTTGCAGCTCGTCTGTCTGGAGGAAGAAGGGTTTGCTGGTCATGACCTCGCGGATGGCGTCGCCCAAGGCTCCGCCTGAGAGATCAGCAGACTCCACGCCGGGGAACACGTCGCCAATCAACGCCAAGAACCGCGTCGAGTCCACGAACGTGAGTTTCGACAGTGTGTTGATGCGTACAGCCTTGATGAGCAGCTCCGTCTCTTGTGCGGAGGTCAGGCGAGTCTGCGTCTCCTGCTTCTCGGCGACGCTGCTCTTGTCCTTGGTCGCCAGCTCCTTCTTGGCAGTTTGGAGCAGCTTCCCAGCCGTGTTGAGTACGGCTTTAAGTGCTCGCAACCCCCAGTCGTAGTGCTGTTGCCGAGACAGCAACTGACCGGACAGGGTATACAGAGACACGACCTTGGAGGCGATGTCCTTGGCCTCGCTGAAGCCTTCCGAGTACAGGATGACCTCCGCGATGAGGTTGTTATCCGGACGACCCATAGCCACGGGTCGGAACAGCGCTTTGAGGTTATCCGGCAGCTTGGAGCGGCCTCCATAGCCCTTTCCAGCCGGATTGAGGGTCACGAAGATGCCGGCGTTGAAATCCACGTCCACAGCCCTGTTAAGGAGCTGAATGGAGCGTGTCTTGTCCTTGATGGCGTCCTGGATGACCTGGATCTGCTGGGAAATGGCCGATAGCTGGTCTTCTTTGAGGCGATTGAACTCGTCGAAACAACCCCAGGCGCCGCACTTGACGAGCCCCAGGAAGATCCGCCCCATGGACTGGAAGTCGATGCCTTCGTCGCAGTTGAACACCAGCACTTGCCGGCCGAACTGGCCGCCCAAAGCCTTCACAGACTCCGTCTTGCCGGTTCCTGCCGGTCCGTAGGGATTGCCTCCGAAGCCCATGTGCATGCCTTGCGTTAGCGTGAGGTAGCACTTGTCGGTCAGAGGTGTGTGCACCAGCTTGGGTGCGTTTCCCTGGTATTCGTAGGTATACGCGAACTCCGCGTCGTTCATACGGAGCAGACACGGCGGAGCCTCCTTCTTGGGCTGCTTCCCAGCGGCGTCGAGGTAGAAGCGAAGCTGCTTCTGCCAGATCCAGTCGCTGATAGACCTGCAGTTAGCAGCAACCAACTGGTCGCAGACGTCCAGGTGATGCACGAGGTCCAGCACCAGCGCCTTGACCTTGAGACTCATGAGCAGCTCCGTGCTGAGATCCAGAGCTGTGAGTTCTCGTAGCGTGTCTTGCAGACTGCGCTTGAGGTCCAAGACGCCGCCGCTTTTGATCGCGGCTTCCGCTTGAGAGCAGAAGCGGATCTGCTCAGCAAGACACAGCACTTGAGACGGGAAGGCCTGGTAATCCGGAGCTGGAGAGGCCACACACTGCGCTGTCAACTGCTTGAGAGTGCGTCTCATTTCGTCCGTGAAGGTCTCGAGCCACTCCTCGACGCTAGTGGTCACGATGACGGGGCTCTGGAGTGCCACCCGCTCCCCTGCAGCGCTGAGCATGGCCACGATCTGCTCCTGCGTCTCGGAGAACTCGACGCGATAGACGCCTTGGTAGAGTTTCTTGAGGTGGCTCTGGATCACCGCGGGGTTCTGAGACTGCCCCAGGATCTCCAGCAGGTCCTCATCGCCGATGAAGTAGAACCGCGGCATACGCGAGCGTTTGTCTTCCAGGAAGTCCGCCAACGCCTTCTGACAGCGCTCCAGCTGGTCCACGAGGGTCGCGAGGCGTTCGACGAGCTGCGGGAAGACCAGGTCGTCCGCCAAGTTGAAGAGCTTCGGGTCGCGTTCGACGGCCGCCATGATGTCCGTGAACTCCTCGTCAACGCGACGGAAGCGCGCTTGTTCCGCTGGGAGCGCTCCTTTGGCGAAGATTGGCTCGAGAAAGACCCATTTCCGCTGGATGAGGTTCAGCTGGCTCAATGCTTGGTCTAAAGTGCTCATCTTGGCTTCATACTGCAGTGCTTCGCCTTCGAAAGGCTTGAAGAACTGCGACTCCTTGAGCGAGGCCAGTAGAGACTGGTTGTCTCCCAGTGCTAGCGTCAAGTCCTTCCAGTCTTTAATGATTGCAACCCGTCGCCCGTCGTGTTCATGGACCAGCAACGCCAGCTCCGCCGTCTCCGTCCAAGCTCGCAGCTCCTGAAGAGCGTCACGGATCATCACTTCCCCCTGAGCTCTGGCATGCAAGACCTTGACGAACTGGAGCGTGGCAGGGAGTTCTAAGGCTGGGAGCACGCCCAAGAAGTGGGCAACAGTCAGATTCTGCTTCTCCACGCCCCTGGGAAGGCCCAGTTTCCGGAAGAGCTGCGTCCAATGGTCGTCCTTGAACGGTTCCCCGCGACAGAGCTTGAGGGTCGGCATGGCTCTCTTCACGTGAGCATTGAAGTCCGCGATCTTCGCTGCCACTGGAGAGCGCTCCAGACCCTGTTGTTTCGCGAGGTCGGCCCATTTCTGAGCGGTGTCGGGGAGTGCGAACATGTTGGCGCAGAAAGCGAACCAGTCCTGACTCGCTAGACTTTGAACCTCCTCCCGGAACTGACGGTAGGTCTGCCAGTTCAATTGCAGTTGACTCACGTCTTCCTCGAGCGCTGGCAAGCCGTCGAATGTGGGTTCCGACATGGAGAAGGCCGCACAATTGGCGGTGAGCGTCTTGCCGCGACTCTGGAGCTCGTCCAGCTTCCCTCGCCACTCGTCCATGGCTGTATACACCTTGATAAGAGCCTCGTCCTCCCAACTGGTGACTTCCACGGGGCGTAGAGCGCTCCAGCGCTCTCGAAACTTGTCGATCTCCATGTTGCAGTCCACGACTTGGGCCTCGATCTCCCCCTTCAAACTCTCCCGCTGCTCATTGATCATGTCGTTGAAGGCTTCCAGCGCGATCTCCAGGTTCTCCCAGCGGGTGGGGAGTTGCGCCAGCCGCGCCTCCAGCTCGCTGGTGTCCAGACTGTTACTGCCCCCGCCCAGCTCCTCCAGCAGCAGCGTCTTCTTCTTCTCCGCCTTCTGGAAATGCGTGTGTATGTCACTCTTCCGAGCGTCGATGGCCTTCCACTCGAGCTGTGCGACGCCGATCTCGTCGATCGAGTGCGGCCGTTTGTTGAGACTCTCCATGGCCGCGTCCACAAAGTCCTCAACGATCCGGACGTGGCTCAACGCGCTCTTCCTCAGCGACAACAGCAGCGCGTCGACGAAGCGCTGAAGCTGCTCAGCCAGCGCTCGTTTGAACGGCACGAAGGACACAAGGATGCAGTCCAGCTTCACAAGGTCCGGGATCTTGTCGCTCTCCTTGCGCTTGCTGCGCAGCGTCTTGAGGTTTAGTTCCCAGTCGCCAGGCTCCTGCAGCGTGGCCTCCAAGAGCGCATCCAGGTCCACGTTGCCACTGCCCAGTCGAGCCAGGAAGCTCCAGTGCTCGAACTCGAACAGCAGCGCCTCGACCCGAGTGAACAGCCGCTCGCAGGCCTCGTATACCCGCACCAGGTTGCGCGCGTTGGCGTCGCACATGGCCGCGAAGACCTGCGGATTCGCCAAGCCGTTGAACTTGGAAGGTCTGGCCACGAACTTCTTCATGGCCTTGTAGTACGTGGTTCGCAGCTCTTCCACCGGCGGCTTAAGTACGAGCGAAGAGGTCGAAGACGAAGCAGAAGAAGAGGGGAAGTGCAGCTCCGTCTTGAGCTCCTTGATCTCCGGGAGGTTCTCATTGAGCATCTCAAGGCCGAGTTGATACCCAGCTTCGAACACCTTGTACAGCTGGTGATCCCAATACAAGAACCACTTGACAGTGCGAACTGCGTCCTGTTTCCGGGTGGTCAAGAGTGCTCCTCGTTTGACGTCGTCCCACCGCTCCTTCCACTTGGTGGGATGACGCAGTAGATCCACGTCCAGCAGCGCCAGCAGCTCCTCCCCGAGCTTCTCGTGAGCGCGTTTGAAGCGGCGGTTCTCAGTCGCCAGCCGGTCTGCTGCGGTCTGGAGCTGACTCACGTACTCGTCGCACTCCTCCAGGTTGGCCCAGGTCACGTCCTTGCTCTTGGTCTTCTGGTTGGGGTTCTGCGCGATGCCAGGTCGTTGCACCGCGTCTTCGAAGGCCAATAGCGAGTCCAGCAGCATGGGCTTCTGCTCCTCGATGATCTGCGCTTCGATGCTGTTGTAGAAGTTGGCCACCTTCTGCAGCGTCACGCCGAAGCGGTAGTACTTCTCGGCCTCTTCCGCCACTTGACGGACTCGAGGAGGCACCCACGCGTCGTCCGTCTTCTGCTGCGCGGAGAGCTCCGTGAGTTGCCGAACGTCACGCAAGAGCGTCACCAGGAACTCGCTGAAGTTCACGACCAGATCGCCGCTTTGCTTGTCGATCTGCATGAGTCTTCCTCGCAGTCTCAGCGCGTGTTGACGGCGGTCACTGTCGTCGTCCTCCTCGTCCAAGGCGCGGAGCGTGACGTCCTGCCAGTCACGAACGCGATCCAACACAAGGCCGCTGGCCTTCACCGCCAGCTTCTCGCACTGTTGAGCCAGTCGAGGGAGCGCTGGCAGGTCGCTTAGTACCCCGCGAGCCAGACGCTGCATGTCTGCGACCCGTCGACCCAGTGCATGGGCCCAGACGATCACATTCACGTCGTTGCTGAGCGTCTTGCCCACGTGTTGTCCAGTGCGTTTGGCGCCTGAGCTGCTGGAGCCCAACTGCTGTCGTCGCGTCTCAAAGTCGCTGTCTAACTGGTCCATATGCGCCAGCAACTGCGCCAGTAGTGCGTCCCTTTCGCCAACAAGCGCTTGAGCCAATGCCGGACGTTGGAGCAGATGCTGATAGCGTTGCAGTAGCCGAGCCGCTGCGCTGGGCTTATTGGCGACGGCACGCAGTCGTTCACGGAGCACAGCAGCCACTTGTGCCTCCATAGGTGCGAGAGCTCGGTCGAACGCACTTAACGCGTGCTGCCACGTCGGCTCCGTGTACGCGTTGTAGTAGAGCGGACGCATCTTCTCAAACGGTTGGAAGCACGCGCGTGAGAGCTCCTCGTCCTGATTGCCTCGGGTTTGCGAAGGCAGCAACGCACGCAGCTCCTCGTAGGTCGTTCGTACACGTAGAACCTGGTCGAAACGGGCGCCCAGAAGCTGCACACGCTGCGCCTGTGAAGACACGGGGCCGGTCCAGACGTGCTCATTAAGCGCCGGCCACAGAGCGCCGGTCAAGGACTCGATACTGGCTCGCCACTTGTCGCAGAGCGCCACGCCCTGCTGCAGTAGATGCTGCGTGTCATGGAACGGCGTCTGCCAGATATCGAGGTGGGCTTGGTCTTTGCTGTCCCCTTCCGTCAGTTTCTGGGCTTTGGCCAGCAAGAAGGCGTTGATGGCGCCGGTTACGAGGCCTAGGAGATGGTCCATCCGACGCTGAGGATACTGCTGGTCCCGCGAGAGCTCAAGCCGCCACAGATCGTCGGCGACGTTGGCGACGTCCTCCAGCAGCTCCAGCATCGCGTCGAGCGTCAGGTCTCCGACTGGAGAAGTGAATCGCTGGTGCACCGTGTCGAACGCCCCGCTGATCTTCTTGGCACGTCGGGCATGACGCGTGTCGCTCTGCAGAACGTCCCAGTACTTGAACTCGTCGCTCATACTGGCGATGTTCATGAGACCGTCCACGTCGCTATCGCTCGCCTTCGAGTCCGCCTTCTTGGTGTTGTTGTCGTCTCCGCCCTGCAGTAGGACGGAGCCTGCGAGTCCGGCGTCCAGCTCCAGCAGCACGTCCTGCAGCTTCTGCGAGAGCTGTGACGCGCGTGCGTCGTCACGCAGCAATAGCGGCGCGTAGACTTGATGCACAGCCTGGTAGAGACTCTGCAGCGGCGTCTGCAGCGCCGACGTGAGCTGCACGCTCGTGCTCATGTTGCTGGGCGTGAGCGCCGTGGCCGCCTGCAGTTTGACGAACACGGCCGTCTGCTTCTTCTCCTCGGACTCTCCGCCCTCGTCCTGCAGCTCGTTGGCCAGTCGGATCTCGTCGCTGCCGTCCAACAGTCGCGCGTGGAGCACACAACAGCGCGGATCGTCCAGGAAGAGCTCCAAGGCGGTCTCGCAGCCCTTGGCCTCGCTCACGCGCGGCTTCCGAGGGGCCCAGAGGCCCTGGAGCAGCCCCACGAGGTAGTCGCGGCGCGCGTCGCTCGTCTGCGGGTCCATGGGCGCCGCTCTCTTCTCGGGCTTGACGGGTCGACGGCTCTTGGATCTTGCTGGCTGCTTGGTCTGCGGCTTGCGGGGCTCGTCGAGAAGTGAGCGGCGGAGGTGGCGGAAGCGACGGAGGGACGCGAAAAGACGCCGGCCCAATCTTTGTGTGCACCACTTCAAGTATAACGTTTTACAGGGTGAACGAAAAGTTGCTCGTCCGTTTTGATATCGAAGATAAGAGGGATATGAGTGAGGATGCCGTTGCAGTGAGGGTGACATATTTCCTCAAATAGAGCGAGAACGATTGATGAAATTGGAGATTGTCGATTTTATACTTGTGCTTTGTAAGCGAGTTAGATGAGGTGGTCAACTCGTTTAGAAGTCTCGGTAGATGCTCACCTCAAAGAGGGATTCTCCTCGTCTTAAACGATATAGAATGAGGAAACCCTCATCGAGGCATCTTGGATGCCTCCTCAATGAGGCGCTGCTGATTGAGGTTTTCCTCATTTGCCACTCCGGAACGAAACGACGCACTTCGCCACTGCTGGCAGCCATGTCGAGCAGCGCTTGGGCACCGGAGGCAGATATGGAGAGCTCCGAGGAGGACGCGGCGCTTGTAGACGTTCTGGAGAGGTGCATGCAGGAGCTGGGGGCCCTTTGCGGCGGATTGGAGGCCCAGCAACTCGACTGTGACGCCAATGAGGACGGTGAGGGAGCCGCGGATCCTCTCGCCTCCCTGGAAGAGATGGCGATCGAATGCAAAGCGCTGCTGGCTTGTCTGGAGGCAGGAGACTTGCCTTGTGGCACGGACGAAGCTCCTCAGCAAGATGGAGCCGCCGCGTTGGCGAGGCTGGAGACCAAGGAGGAGACGCAAGTGCAGCCAGGCCACGACATACTGCTAGGAGCGCAGCATGAGGTACGTGGCTTGGCGCTGGACGACGGAGATCTCGCTGGTTCTTGACCGCCCTATCGAACCCACTGGACACAGGAACAAGCGACAGATGCCCCGCGTCATGAGGCGCTTGTGCGAGAACTCGACAGCTTTGCGGACGAGCTGCAGGACCTCATGTCGCGTCTCGGTGGTTCTGGGGAGGAGGGAGGCTTGGTGGAATCGCCATTGGCGGCCTCAGCGCCAAGCCGAGTCATCGACAAACGCCAGCAGCAGGGTCAGGAAGAGGAGGAGGAGACGCAGTGTGGGGATGGATGTGAGGCATCCCTTCTTGTCGACGCTGCTGCTGCCACTCAAGACATGCCACCTCCTCCGCCAAGGACAGCACGCGATGGCAAGAAAGCCCAGCGAGACAAGCGAGCCTTGGCCCTCCATGTGAAGAGGCTGTCGAAGCGGAAGCTGCGGCGGGGCGGACTGGCCACACACCGATGCCGCAACGTGACAGTGCCAGCAACCGGTCGGCGTCCTGATGGAGAGAATAACGCCACGCTCGTGTGGTCGAAGTTCCAAAGCAGGAGCTTCCAGCAGCACATCACGCGACAACACCACGCGAGGCTGCGGACTCAGCAAGCCATGGAGGTCCAGCGTCAGAAGGAGGCCGCTCGATCGCAGCACGCGGTGAAACCTGCTCTCCTTCGTCACCGTACGACGAACAAGGCCCAAGCAGCCACCAGAGCTTCTTCGTCATCCTCGCTGGCTGCTAGAACGCATCGCTCGTCGTACCTGGGCCATTTCTGGTCGGACCGTGGACAAGCCGAAGCTTCCGGTCGTGCTTCGTCGTCAAGTTCTTCAGAGCCGAAGTACTTGTGCGCCGTCTACCTCTACGGCCTTCGACGTCTGGGCACGACATTCATCACCTTCAGTTCACTCCTGCAGCTCGAAGAGCGTGTTCGCGCGCGTTTTGCGATCGAAACGATCGTCAACATCTATCGGGAGAGTAGCTCCAGCAATGGTGACGCCGTTGCTGGCCAAGGGAGCCGGCGAGACCGGCAATTCAGGAAGCTGCAGCGGGTCACAAGCCTAGAGCAGGTGACGGACGGTGACACACTGTGCGTGACCCAGGACGCATACGAAGACATGGCCATCCTCTCCGACTGGATGAAGAGGCGGCAACGCATTGTCCACGGCTTCCAGCAGCAGATGCAGCCACCCTCAATAGCAGAAGCAGCGTCAACCCAAGAGTCACACACACTTCCAAAGCAAAGACCGTACATCGGAGGCGCCACCAGCCAACAGGTATGGGACTCGAATGGCCGCAGTGTCGGCGTGAAAGCGCAGCTCTCCATTTTTAACGAGAACCTTTGAATCAAAAACAATAAAGCAGTGAGAAGAAACAAATCCACAGCAGCACAGAAGCCCGACGCTACCCTCTCGTTCACTCGTCCACGCTCGTCCACGCTCTAGACGCTCTGGACGGTGTGGAGCTTGAGCTCGATCCCTTCGTCGTCGTCCTTGTCGTCAATGGCGTCAACAACTGGAGACTTCTTCTCGCTCTCAGTCGTCAAGGGAGATGACACGGCACTCGCTGGGGAGCTGTGGAGCGCGTTGGACGTGCTGGTGAACTCGAACGTGGTCTCCTTCGAGCCGTCGTCCTGGGTCTTCACTTCCGAGGGCATCTGGCCCTTCAGGTACAAGTAGTCGTTGTACGCGGTGCGGTACTTGCGGTGGATGATGAGGATGCCCATGAGCAGCAGTAGCACCACGAAGCCCACGACGACAATGGCCACGTAGACCGAGTAGAGCGTCCGTGTGTCTAGCACCACAGCGCTCTCCGAGCACGTAGAGATGGACTGGGTGCTGTCCGGCT
>MBAC02008703.1:0-10286 GCA_001712635.2 Nothophytophthora sp. Chile5
GGTCTGTGGCGTACTGAGTCGGCAGGACTGGCGGTGGGTCATCCAGCAATCTGCCCGTTCGGCGACGCTCATGCGTTGGCGAGCCGTGCGAGCTGGAGCTGGAGCAGCAGCGAGCCTAGGGGACGAACAAGAGCTGGCAGAGCAAGCGGAAGAGGACGAGGACGAGGACGAGGACGAGGACTGAGAGAGAGAAACAAGAGGCAGGCGAGTTGTTCATTGGTGGCTAGAGGAAGCTGAAACTCAGTAGGTGTCGTCATCGCCCCAGGCCTGCATGACGAAGCCGCGGCCTCGACTGTTGACCGCACGGGTGTCTCGACCCCGAGTCCGCTCGCGGTCACTGCTTGGCTCTCGTTCCTGGCCGCGCTCCGCCTTGCGGTCTCGGTCGCGATCTCGGTCACGATCTCGGTCGCGACCGCGGTGGCGGCCATTGTCAGCGTTCGGAGAGGCTGGTGTCGCTCGGCAGATGCTGGAGTGCTCGCGTTCACGGCCTTTCGCGGGCGGAGAGGGCGACCGCGGCTCGCTTCGAGGTGGAAGGCGCGTTGCTGGAGAGCGTTCCGCTCGTTCAGCTGCTCGCTTCGCCTTGGAAGAGCCTGAGGCGGTCGAGCACATGGACGAGGAGGAGGAGGATCCGAAGGAGTCGTGGGCGTGCTGCCGGTCGTCCGGACTCGGGTGTTCCGGACTCTCGCGGCTCTTCTTCGCCTTCTGCTTGGTGCTGGACTTGCGAGGAGCCCGCATGGCTGCTGGTAGTGGCGGCTGTTGCGGCGACTCGATGCAGAGCGCGGCGGCGGCAGCGGAGGAGGCAGCAGCTGCGGCGGCCGTGGCGGCCGCGAAGGCCAGCTTCTCCCGCTCGAACTCGGCCAGTTTCTTGCGGTAGCCCTCGAGACTGGCCACCCAACAGGCCGTGCTGGCCTTGCTGTCTCCGCAGAGGAAGAAGTTGCGCGTGCGGCTCTCGACTTGGAAGTGCGTGTCGTCGAACTGCAGCACGGCCGTGATGTCGTTGAGGAAGATGGAGCCTGCAACAGAGAGCGGAGAGGGACGGCGAGGGTCAGAGATGCTAACGGCAGAGCAAGGGCGAGCAGGGGCCACGTACTGCGAGGCGCGCTCGAGTTCTTGCGGTCCGCGTAGCCGAACTCGCGGCGCCTGGGGTCCACGAAGAACCAGCGCTTGTTCCAGCTGCCGCTGAGACTGCGGGTCTTGCGCTTGAGCTTCTTGAGGTAGCCCTCGATCTCGGGCGGCACGGGAGCCACGGGCTGCAGCGGATGGTCACTCATGCGCATGATGCAGGACTCCAGCCAGTCCAGCTCAGCCGACGCCGACGCCGCTCGAGGCCCAAAGCGAGAATGCCGTGAGCACGTGAGGCGGTTGGCTGCCTCTCAAGGTGCTCGGCGGTCTGACCCGCGGGCTAAAAATGCCCGACAGCTCCCTCGAAATACCTCAACGCTGTCCAAACGGCTCCACGAGACAGCCAGCAACCCAGCCAACCAGCGCGGAGGCCACAGAAAGGAGGAGGTTCGACTGAAAGCGGCACTGAAAGCTCGGCTCTTACTGCTGAGATAGGAGTGTTTGGATTCGCAGTTACAGGCCGGCAGCTCCGTCTGCATCGGTTCCTTCGACTTGGAAGGAGCTGCTGCGTTGCTGCAGATCCAGCGAACTGGCCAGATCGTCCAGCAGCCCCGACGGGAACTGGTCGGCCTGCTCGTCGTCGTCCCGCCAGCTTTCCTTGGCGGACCGCGGCTCCGGCTCCGGGTTGAGGTCATTGGCGTCGAAATACGCCAGCTCGCTGGCGGACGAGAGCCGTTGGCTGCGACTCGAGTGGCGCGAATTCCCGGCGGATATGCCGCTGGATCGTCCGCCAGCGCCCGAGACGCCCACGCCCACGCCCGCTCGGATGCCTGACGGAGAGGAGGACTGACCTGCATGCAGTCTCCCCGTCAAGCGGAGCCGCAAACTGCTCAAACTCTCGCGTCGTGAGTTGCGCCAACTGCTCATGCGAACGTGAGGCGGCCGCTTCGTCGGCTTCTCCTCCTCCTCAACAACGTCTACCATGGCTGCAGCGTCCTCGACGGCCGCATCGCTGCTCTCAACGGCCGTGGCGGCATTGGAAGACACGCTGACGACGCGTAACTCCCGCTGCGAGACCCGCTCCGGCTCGTCAGCCACGGTCTTGACGCGCAGATGGCCCAACGCCGCTGGATGGCGCGGATGGACGTCGAGGGGGCTCCCAGAAGGCGCGACGTGCAGCGTGGCGGCCGTGATGCTCATCCGCAGCTTGGTTTCGCTCTCGCGTCGCTCTTGCGCCTCCCTCCCCAGCTGCGCTTCGAGGTGTGCGAGGCGGTCGAGCACCTTCGTGAGCATCCCCGTCAATTTAGCCGTGGCCAGTTCTCCGCGAGACGTCGCCTCGCCTAAGCTCAAGGTGTGATGGCCGCCGGGCTGGCCTTGATTGGGCTGGTGATGACGCAGCGGGAAGATGGTGCTGGCCTTGGCCGCGGCGGCCTCGGCGGCTGCAGCGGCGGCAGCAGCAGCCGTGCCGTTGTTCCGCAGACTGCTCTCGTGCGACTGCTTCATGGCGGCCTGTAGCATCCCCGGGTCGTACTTGTCCATGATGAACTTCTCGATGATGTTGCGGTCTTCCAAGTACCGCATGCTGATGCTCTCGAAGACCTCACGGGTGAGCGTGCAGAGCTCCGAGAAGACTTGCGACCGCACGTTGGCCGTGCGTTTGCAGTTCATGAGCAGCGCGATCTCCCCGAAGTAGTCCCCCTGACCCAGCACCTTAAGTACGACCTCCTTGGGCTTGGGTGGCGCCACCGGCACTCCATCAGAGCCTGGCGACTGACTTGTCGGTACGAGCGGCGCTGATGGAGATGAACTCGCTGCTGCTGGAGGCACCGGAGCCGCCTCGATCTCCTTGGTGACCTCGCAGAGGCCGTTCTGCACGAAGTACATGTCGTTTCCCACCTCACCGCGGACGACGACGTAGTCTCCAGGCATGAAGACTTGCAGTTCCAGCTCCATGACGAGCTCCTGGACGACCTTAGCACTGCAATTCTGGAAGATCGGCGCGCGATTGATCATATCCATCCGCAGGAAGAGCTCGACCTCATAGGCCAAGTTCCGGGACAGTTCGGGGATGAATGCCGTGACAGCGCCGTCTAGAGTCCCGTGCCGCTCCCACATGGCTTGATAGTAGCCGTTGATGCGGTTCTGCAGATCGTGAGGCAGCTTCATGCGGTTCATGCTGGCGAAGAGCCACTCCATCTTCTTCTGGTGCGAACTCTGCGACTCGTAGTAGTTGGCGATCAGGATGGCCACGTTTCCGAATACTACGGCCATTAAGACGGCGCCCACGACCATCACCAGTACGCAGAAGATGTACTCGGTGTCTTCGTAGACCACGATGTTCTGGCCCATGACCACGAGCAGCGACTGGTAGTAGGCCACGATGTACAGATGCCGCACGTCGGAGCTCGGATCCAGCGCTCGGGTCTCGTCGGACATGACCAGACCGTACCAAGTGCAGGCCACGAAGTGGTTGATGACCAGGAAAGACGCCACGAGTCGCACTAAACGCAGTAGGTTGGCGTGACGCGAGTACTGCAGCCACCGCCGCAGCTCCGGCCGGATCTTGACGATGCGAACCACGCGGAGGAGGCGTACGAGCCGCAGCAATCGAGGGATCCGTAGCCCCTTGAGTAGCCCCAAGACGTTGAGATTCGACTTGTAGTCGTTGTTGTTCACCCACAGCAGCACGTAGTCGAAGGGGAAGCACGCCAATAAGTCGAAGAAGAGCCTGAGGTCACAGCAAGCAGGGGGGAGTGAGGTTCACGGTCTGGCAACGGAGACAGAAGGAGGGAGGACGTACCAGCCACGGAAGTACTTGGAGGCGATTTGCCAGCGATCGGTGATGTAGACCGTCTCGTCGGCGTCGGCCGGTATGGGCGTATTGAAGCCCACGGCGATGTCCAAGGCGAAGATGCTGTTCATGACGAGGTCTAGCTCCGTCGTGTCGTTGGAGCCGAAGGCCAACGCGTACGGCAGCATGAGACTCTGGTAGATGATGATCACCAGCGTACTCTGTTTTTATAAAAGCGCAAAAAACAAAAGAACACAGGAATGAGTCGTTTGAATCGTTTAAACGAGGAAGTGCTTGGAGAGAGAGAGAGGAACGAACCAGTTGCCACATTTTGTAGAGCGTGCTGTGGGGATTCACCATGGATCTCGGCAGGTCGCGGAGCCGCTGGGCTTCGTCTGCATCCGTGTCCACCTGCCGGATCTTATAGCGAGAAAGCACTTTGAGATGCCGTTCCAGATTGGCTTTGGTCTCGTCTACAACCACTTGAGCCTCGGTCTGGTCGTGTCCAGCTTGGACACGATGGAGCACACGTCGCATGCGCAGAGCTGCGAAGATCGTGGTCACGGAGTCCTCTTTCCTGCCTGCAGGCATGTACCCCGGCGACGTGGATGACTGGAAAGCGAGGAAGAATACAAACAAAGTAAAAGCACGGTTAGAACGGAAGGGAGAGGCGACGTGGACGTCTTGGCAGCACTTGACGCACCCGCTTCTCGGCCAGCGCCTGCATCATGGCGGGCGTGAGCGCCGTCTGCGTGATGCTGAGCCGCTCAGGCGCGTACGGGACGACAGACACGGGCTTGGAGCTCTGGAACGGCGTGAGGCGCTGGATGATGGATTTACGCGGCGATACGCCGCGCACCACGGCCGCGAGGCGCGGCACGGGCGGCCGTGGGCCCGTGGTGGAGGAAGCCATGGCTGACGCCGCCACGCTCGCGAAGAGCTGGCCGCCCTGTCGGCCTGCCGTCCGAGAAGGATGGAGCTGCTGGATGCGACAACGACTCGCTCGTGTTCGACAGCAATCTCCAATGGCGGCTTATGCCCCAGGGCGAAGGAAGCTCGCTCAACCGCCCGCGCTATCTTTAACCAAGAGAGACCGCGCGCTATTTCAGGTGACGCCACGGCGCAGACCCCCTTGCCGTGAGCAGAAACTGCTCCATGAAGTGGCGGGGGACGCGGCGCAGACGGGAACGCAGTGTAGCCATGTGGCTTTTGGGGCACTAAGCAGTCAATGGCGTTTCGTAATTACGGAAGCAAGGGTGTTCTAGATGTGTAATTTGCCAACTTGGAGAGTCGAAACGAAGTCGAAAAGAAGCGAAAATAAGAAACCGGTACGGGACCGCTGGACGATACCGGTCGAGCTACCGGTAGATACCGTCTTCGGTTTGCAGGAGTGTCGCCCCCTCTTGTCAATTAGCGAGACGACATGCTCAAGAAGAAGGAGAAGCTGGAGCAGATGCGGGAGCTGGGGCGCGGCGGGCTGTCCAAGGGGCTGAGCTTCCTGCGCACAGCAGCCACCAACGCCGCTCTCGAGGGGGGCGACGCCTCCGCCCCCGCCGCCGCTTCTTCCTCTTCGGAGGGCGCGACGCGCATGTCGTACGAGGAGCTCCTGGCGCTCAGCATGAAGCTGACGCGGCAGAACAAGCTCATGAAGGCGCAGTTCCAGAAGACGCAGGCGCGCTTGGCGTCCGCTGCAGCCAGCGACGCCGACTGTCGGCTGCTGCGTGGCTTTGTGCGTGACGAGGTGGGCGTGGACCTAGCGGCTTGCGCGCGGCCCACGACTGCGGAGGAGGACGAGGAGAAGGCGGCGGTGGGCGCCATCGACGGCGACGCGCTTCGTGAACGCTACCGCATCTTAGTGGCGCTGCGGGAGAAGGAGAAGGCGCAGAAGACGGAGAAACAGGCGACGGGGTACGACGAGATCGATCTGATGGGCGGCGGCGGCCAGCGCGAGCAGCAACTGGAGGCGGCGGCGCAGCAGGTGGAGCGGATGCGCGAGCAGCTCCGCGAAGGCTCCGAGCTGACGCAGAAGCTGGCGGAGCGGGAGACGCAGCTGCGACTGGCGCTGGAAGACGCCAGGCAGACGCTGGAACGTCGGGAAGCGGAGCTGCGGAGCGAGCAGCAAGAGACGCAGCAGATGTGGCAGACGCGTTGGGACGAGCAGAGTGCGGTGCTGGCTGCGTTGCGGTCCCAAGAACCGCCTCAGGCGGAGGAAAGAGAGCCGGAGACGTCAGAGCAGACGCCGGAGGGGACGGAGGAGCTGCAGACGGCGTTGAAGGCGGCCAACGACGAGAATTTGCGGCTACACGAGCAGGTGGAGACGCTGGAAGCGGCATCTTCCGCCGCTTCTCGTGCTGCCGAGACGCAGATAGGAGACGCGGGGTCGGCGGAGGCTTCCGCGGCTCTTGCACAAGAGCTGGAGCGTATGAAACTGGCGGAAGCGGAGCGCGCGCACGAGACGCGTGCGTTGCAGGAGAAGCTCCACGCGGCGGACGAGCAGTTGGCCAAGGCGCGAGGCGAGCGCGAGTGCTCCGAGTCCCTGGTGGAGGCGCTCAAGGCCGACACGAGTCGGCTGGCCGACCAGGTAGCGCGGTTCGAGCAGCAGCAGCTCGCGGTGGAGCAGGAGCGGGAGACGCGCGCGGCGCTGGAGAAGCAGCTGGCGGAGGAGCGCGTGTACTGGACGTCCAAGCTGGAAGGGCTGATCACGGACGGCGACACGGCCAGCACCAAGACGGAGGCGCTGGAAGCCAAGCTGCGCGAGAAGGAGAAGCAGGTGACGGGGATGGCGGCGTCACAGACGGCCATGACCAGCGAGCTAATGGAGCTGCAGCAGCAGCTCGCCGGCATGCGGGAGGACCTGGCGATGGCAGCCGACGGACTGGAGGCACATGCGACGAAGGCTGAGGCTAGCGACCGCCGCTGCGTCCAGAGCGAGAAGGAGGCGGCGGAGCTCAAGACGCAGCTGGAGACACTGCGAGAGCAGCAGCACGAAGACTTGGAGATGCTTCGACGCGAGAAGGAGACGGAGCTGGAGCGTGTGCAGGCGGAGCGACGGTCGCTGGTCACGGAGAGGGACGTGCTCTTACGGGGGAAGCAGACGCTGGAGATCCGCGGCCGGGCGCTGGAGCGGGAGCTGGAGGCCACGCGCAAGCACGAGCAGGAGCTGGAGACGGCGCTGAGCGAGCAGACGTTCCAGGTGGGGAATCTGAGCGTGGATCTGGCGGAGACCAAGAAGGCGCTGTCGGACCGCATGGCGTTGGCCACGCGGCTGCAGACGGAGAACATGGGCATGGCTGGCAAGCAGGCGGAGCAGGTGGCGCTCATCGAGAGCGCGTTGCGGGATGCCGCGACCAGCAAGACAGCGCAGCAGGAGATGGAGACGCAGGTGCAGGCCGCTAAGGCCGACGTGAAGCGCGCGAAGCAGAGTGAATCGCGAGCTCAACGCGCGCTGGAGGAGCTGCAACTCGAGATGCGGCGGCAGGAAGAGCGACTCCAAGAGGAGCGTGGCGAGGCCAAGCTGGCGTTGGAGACTGCGGTGACGAGTGAGAAGCTGGGCTTCCAGCGCGAGGTGGAACGTCTTGAGGCCGAGAGCAAACACAAGTCGAAGCTGGCGTTGCAGGTGGTGCTGGAGAAGGAGAAGGAGATCGCGCAGCTCAGCGCACGACTGGGCGAAGTGGAGGAGGACGTGCGTTCAGGCGACGCCGACAACCGCAAGATCCTCGAGTTCGCGCAGCTCCAAGCCAAGCGGGAAGCCGAGGCGCGTATGCAGGCGATGCAGATGCAGGAGCTCTCGCAGAAGCTCGAGGACGCGTACGGCGAGCTGCAGGAGCTGCGTGAAGGCAAGAGACGTCATGCCGAGGAACTCACGGCCATGCTACAGACCCAGCGACGGGACGGCGTCAACATGGAGTACCTCAAGAACGTGGTCGTGCAGTACATGTCCTTCCGACCGGGCTCCTCGCAGCAGGCGCGGCTCGTGCCGGTGCTCACGACGCTGCTGCAGTTCACGGCCGCAGACCTGAGGGAGGTCAAGCGCGCGACGACCAACCGCCGCGGCAACAGCTGGACCTCCTGGAGCAGCAGCGACGCCGGCTCGATCGACTACAAGCCCATCGTGGTGGGGGCCGGCCACCGACACCCAATGGCGCCCCCAGGCTCGACCAGTGCAGCGCAAGACGACGGCGCCGACAGAAGGTCTCTCCCTGCTCGAACAGGCTCAGCGCCGACGTCAGAAGGCTCTCCGCCGTCGCCACAGTCGTCTCGAGCCTCGAGTTTCTACCTGCCCAATGGCAGCAACGTCGAGGCCACCGATCCGTCAGCTGAAAGCGCCGACTTCTGAGCACACGACGGAGCAGCAGAAGGCGTAGACATGTCAGTAGCGTCTCGCTCAGGCTTGACTGATGGAGCGCACAGGCAGGGAGCAGGTAGGCAGGCGTGTGTATAAATGTGTGTTGCGCTTCGCTGGCTGTCGCTTCCAAGCAAAGGAGGAGGCGACTGCCATAAGCTCCTGCTGACACAGAGAGGTGAGCGGGCTGCAGCATTCGGCCGTCAATGGAGAGAGGCACGGACGTATACAGACAGGCAGGCAGGCAACGCAACCTGCCGGCGATTGACGACAGCTTGTCCTTGCCTTTCCCTTTATTGCTCCATCCCCCCGCCTCGTGTCTACGACACGTTCATCATACTCTTGCGGTTCATGATGAGCTCCGACGTGCGTCTGCGCTCGGACAAAGGGCCAAAGAGAGTCAGGAGGAGACAAGTGAGGATCCGAGAAGAGAGGACGGCAGCCTAACTCGAGCCAGAGAGGCAGACAGGGGACCAGGACGTACTTTCGCGCAGCGTCTTGGCGAGTCATCCTTCGCGTCCGCTCACCGCCTTGGGTCGAAGCGGTCGCGCCTGAGTTGGCGGCGGCAATGGCCGCAGACAGAGGCGCCGTCGCCAGGAAGCTCTGGTGCCGAGAGAGCGACGCGATGCGGTTCACGCTGCCCCAGTAACCGGTGGCCGCGTTCTTCTTGAGCTCCAGCTTGCCGTTGCTGCTGCACAGCAGCCGCATCCACTCCAGACAGTGATCTGAACCCACCACACGGACAAACACAGTTAGAGATCCCCCACCTCATCGCCCAAGTGATGGAGCGCGATGAAATCGTACCGATAGAGTCGCACTTGACGATCATGCGGTCGGGCACCGCGTAGATCGCGTCCCCTGTGCTTCCGGCCGCCGGACGGAGCGTGATGACGCACGCGGACTTGCAATTGCCGACTTCCGCCTCCTCCTTCTCGTTGCACGCGCGCACCTCGACGATGTCCTTCGTGGCGAAGGAGCCCAGGACGTCGGGTTCTTCGTCATACAGATGCAGCGCCAGCGACATGACGAGTACGCGTGAGCTCGTGAGCACAAAGTACTTGGGGATCCACTTGCGGCCGTCCCAGTCCTGCAGGTTGGACGAGTAAATCACCGCCGACTCGATCTGCAGACGCAGCAGCTCCTCGTTGTCCTTGTGCGTCGAGAAGGTGCTGCCGCGACTGATGAACACGCCCGTGCCGAACGTGTCCTCCTTGTTCTTGCCGGATTCCAGCTGTCCGTACGCGCGCTTCACGTCCAGCAGCGAGTTGCGCCACATCACGGCCTCCTCGTCCGTGCGTGGGATGATGATGACGCTCGTGTCCGACCCCAGGATGAGCTCCACCGCATTTTCGGGCGAGTTGATGTACGCGAAGCGCACGTCCACGAGCGCGCGGCAGTCGATGACGCCGTAGCGGATGGCGGCCGCCTCGTCGGCGAGCACCTCGTGCTTGTAGATCGACAGCTCGTACCCCCACTGCATGAAGTAGCGCAGTCGGATTCGCTCTTCCTTGGATGTGCGGTAGTACAGCCACCCGCTCGAGCTGAATTCGCTAGTGGCCGATGTGACGGAGAACCCACTGTCGGTGGTCAACGATTTCGTCAGAACGGCCGGGCCGATGGGTAGACCTGCCGTGTTGAACAGATGGTCGTCACTGTGGTCGAAGGTTGAAGTCTTGAGCAGCTCCTTCGGCAGCACTTGGATGTCACTTAGAGGCGGCAGCGTCGACTTGCCTTTCAATGACATCGAGTTGGTGCAGCAGTCAAAGATCGCATGCGCCCATTCCAGCAACTGCTCCTCCGTGTCAAACGCTAGTAGGAACGCGTAAAAGTCGCCGATCTGATCCGTCCGCGAGTTCTCCTCCGCCGCCGTGGGGACTGCGAAGCTCACCTCCAGCTGGTAGAAGTCCGCTTCTTCCTTGCTACGAGTCCAGACCTTGGACATCTGAAGGTGGAAGATGCACGGAAGCGAGACCATGCCCAGCATGCGGCCGCCTGGCTCCGTGTAGAAGATGAGCTGGTGGTTGCGCAGCGAGAAGAAACGGCGTCGGAAGACCTGATACAGTCGGTCGAGCTTCCAGATCCACGCCTCCT
>MBAC02008709.1:0-11692 GCA_001712635.2 Nothophytophthora sp. Chile5
AGCTCAACCCGAGCGTCACGCACAACAGCATGGACGGCCAGGGCGAGGTCATCTTCACGGACGACGTCAGCCTCAAGGTCTTCATGGAGCACCTCATGAACCTGGCCGTCAAGTCGTAGAGCCGCTGGAGCGGAGGGTAGTGGCAGGAAGGCAGGAGCATGAGGGAATGATACGAAGCTGTTCTGCATCAAACGTTCGTCGAAACAGATCCTCCTTCTTTTTGACCAACCAATAGACTGATACAGGCGAATGGTACGAAATTCCCACCAATCAGCAGTCGGCATTTGTGGAACGTTTTCGTCGAACATGGCTACATCTTCAGCTTCAACGTGCTGCTGTGGAAAATGCCACAAGAAACGGCACGTTCTCACCGAAAAAGCGCTAAAGGTGGAGCCCGAGAGTGGAGGGTGGAAGATGCCAATCATCCGGACGTAACGGGATGTCAAGGGCGAGATCACGCGCCTCCCGAAGTCTCATTTTCCAATTCGCCCGCTCAGCAGCACAGCTCAGCAAATCCCAGCAAACCCGCAACGCAACTCCCAACAAAGCTACAGCAATGGGCAACTTTGCATCCACCGTGCTCTCCACCCGTCCGGAGGACGCGTGCTTTGGCTTCACGGCCTCGGATCTGCTGCTGGACCAGATGGAGAAACAGGTCGACCTCACACAGGAGCGCCGCTTCGAACGCGCCGGCTGGCTGAGCGCCGCCTCGCGTTGCTGCGCGATCGTCCTCACGACTGTGAGTGCGGCTCTCACGGGAAGCCTAACCGGGTCGCTCAACGAGTCGAAGAAGACGCCGAGTCTCTTGGACGCCGCCTGCCAGACTGACGCACCCGTGGAGTCGCTCATCGACCGGCAGTTCAACCGCTGCTTCGAGACCAAACTCCAGGACGACGACTGCCAATCCTGCACCACCGAAGCCACCGACCTGCTCAGTGACGCCGAAAGCGAGGGCGACGAGCAGGACGTCGACGACAACGAGGTGTCCGACGACGAATACACGGAAGCCGATGCCGGCAACTTGCTCGATGCAATCAGTGCTGCCTGCGAAAGCGAGGCCGGCGACTGCGAGGTCCAAGCGGATCGATTGCTACAGCTCACGGCTACCGTGTGTGCTCGAGCCGACAGCACGTGCCCGATTTATCTCGAGGACTATCTGTGCACGTGCGGAGAGTGTCCGCAATACAAGGCCATCGCGCTCGACGTGGAGGCGGCCAAGACGCACTGGCGCAACGAGCAGCAGAAGAAGAGCATCACGCGGTTGCTGCAAGCCTTCTCCACGTACAATGAAGTACTCGGCTATCGCTCAAATATGATCTCCGCAGCGCGCGAGTGCCTGCAGCTCTGGTACGGCGACGAAGACCAGGCGTTCAAGTCGTTCGTCACGCTTTACGACGAAGTGCCGCTCCTGTGCGCCACCCCGTGTCGCCACTGAAGACCCCAACATCCACCCCACGCTCAAGCTCAAGCTCAAGCCATCCGCTTCGAGGTCATGCAGCGTTTCTCCCTCATCACGGAGATCGCGGCACTCGACCTGGCGGAGTATGGCGAAGTCCCACACGCGACCAGCCGACCGACTCGACCTGCCTCTTTGTCCTGGTGTTGCCCTCATCACGGCTTCACCGGCACAAATGATGGCGCCTTCGGCTTGGCCACTCACCGCGATTCGCCGTGTTTCCGACCTCCCGATGCCCTCATCACGGCTTCTGGAGGTTCTTGGAGCTTTGCGACTCGCCGTGTTCCGCACCTACCGATGCCCTCATCACGGCTTCGGATGGCGCAAGACACGGCGACGTTGCAAGTTCCATCGGGAACGAGGCGGCGGACTTCACTGAGGACTGCGGTGTGGAGGTAGTGGGGAGGGAGGAGCTCGACGGCGCTTGTTGTGACGACAACGAGCGCTGTTCGAGCCCTTTCCTCCCCCACCTCTCGCACCGAGACAAGCAAAGCAGCCTCGTAAAGCGGCACGTGCCATTATTTAGGGAGCGTAGCGACATCTCGACCCTCTTATTTATCGAAAGAAAGCCACCTCGCCCCCATGCATCGTACATCCGACTCGCCCTCTTCTCCTGCCTTTGCTTGCATTAACTTACACATTATCCCGCCCGCTTCAACGGCGCGGGGAAATTCCGAACTAAAAAAATACACAGCCACCTTTCACCTCGCAGCTCTTCCACTTCCATCGCGCCATCATCGACAGGCCACCGCGTCTTGTCTCGCTAGACCCACGCTGCCACAGACTCGGGTCGATGCGCCTCCACCCGCGACCGAATGGCGTCGATCTCCAGCACCTGTCGATAGCAGATGCTCTCCGCCAGATACCGAGGCATCAAGCCCTTGAAATCAGCGCGTACCACGCACGTGAGCCTCGTGAAGGCGGCGTCCTGTATCTGAAAGCCTCCGTCCTCCTCGCATCCAGTGGAGGGCTCGACCAGGAAGCCGCCGGTGGCGAAGGCCATGCGAATGACCCCCTTTCGCTCCGGCACATCTGCTCGCGGGATCGACTCCTGCAGCACCGCGTACGTGTCGTGTCGGCCCGTCTTCTCCACGAAGCTGTGGAGATCGCACGAGTCGCGAGGCTTCACGAGCCACGCCGGCCACAGCGACAGCTTCGAGTGTGCGCGATACAGCACCGCCTTGGAGTCGTCCAGCGGCTCCACCTTCCGGAAGGTGGTAGCATTGTTATCACCCCTGTCAGCACCACCTGGAGTCTCGGCTCGAGCGTTCTCAAGCGACCGCAAGTACCGAAACACGCGCCTTGGTGTGGTCCGGATGATCACATGCGCCTTCATCTCCACCAGTCGATCCTTCTCCGACGCAAAGCCTCCCGATGGGCAAATGAAGTGCGCGGGCGTCTTTCGAAGCACTTCAACGTCGCCGCTGCTTCTGTAGATCGTCCACTCCGAGCCGTCCTCTTCTCGGTTCACCTGCAGCAACCGCTGCAGTCCGTTCTGCGACAGCTTGGCGTAGTACAGCTTCATCAGCTGATTGTCGCGGTGGTTCGTGTGCCCCATGATCTCGTCCAGCTCGTCCAGCGACACGGGCATTGCGGCATCGCGTCGCTGCGAGGCCTTGGCAACTTCATCGCTCTTCTCCTCGTCCTCCTCCTGGATCTCTTCCGGGAACGACGTCGAGCTCTTGGATGTCTTCAGTTTGCGCTTGGGCCGCCGTTTGGTGTTGGGCTTCACGGGCGAGACGGTCGTCGCGGACGTGGCCGTCGTCGGGGGCGTGCTGCTCCCGCTACTGCTGCCGCTATTTACCACGATCTGCTGCTGGCGTCGGAACTTGCTGTTATCCGCGACTTCCGTGGCCAGGTAGTCCAGATTGACACTCATCCAGCCCCGTAGGACCGCGAAGGACGCCTCCGGCGCCTCCATGAAACGCGCGCCAGTGAGATTCACAATGGCCGGGTCCTTCCCGAGGCTGCTGCTGCTGCGACTGGCCCAGAGCTGCGACAGTCGCGGCGCTGCGTTGCTGCGTGCGATGAGACTCTCGCGGCGGTTGTCGCACTGCGCCTGCTGACACAGCTGCTCGTAGAAGCGTGTGAGTTTGGGGCGATTCCGCGTGAGGAACCCGTTGAACGGCACCATGAACGGCTCGGCGCTGGCGCCGTACTCGACGTTGTTGGCAAGCGACTGCAGCAGCTTGGCCAGCAGCACGAGCGTGCGCTGCAACTGCTTGTTGGGTGCCGCGTTGCCCGGCGTCAGGTGCATCTTGTGAGGCACCACGAGCGCCGGACACAGGAAACGCAGGAACACCAGGCCGCCCAGGTGCATGAAGAACTCCTCCTTTGCGGCAGCCGTGGCCGACGACGCGCTGCTGCTAGCGCCTGACTGCGTCAGTAAATCGTCCAGCTGGCTCTCGTCAATGGAGCTGAGTCGCGGCAAGGCCGACAGCCGGCCGCCGCTGTCCATGGACATGCTCTTGCGCTCCTCCGCCTCCGACGAAATCAAACTGCAGCTGCTGCCGCCCAGGGTGCTGAGCCTGGGCAGCGACACGTTGCTGCGACGGTCGCGTTCGAGCAGGCGCAGCATCTCCAGCTCCAGCACGCGGTAGATCTTGGCGATCTGGTACGGGAACAGCGGCGCAGCAGCGAAGATCTGGGCCAGCACGCGCTCCGCCAGCGCCTCCAGTCGCCGCTGATTGGCGCGCAGGTCGTCCCCCGGCTGCAGGAAGCGCGGGTTCACCTCGTAGCCATCCGGCCGCACCCAGAGTTCGCTGACCACGTCCGCCAGCGCGAGCTGCAGGAAGTCGTCGCCCAATTCGCACGTGTACTCGCGCAGCAGCGCCGTGGTGGCCGAGTTGGCGCGGAAGAGCTCGTTCCAGTTGAGCGTGTGCACCATCTCGCGGAACATGAGCAGCCCCAGCAGCTTCCGCAGCTGGTCCTCGTAGCCCTCGAACACGAACAGCAGCGCCCGCACCACGTTCACGTCCGCGCCCGTCGGAGCCTGCGAGAGAAGTCGTCGTATACGTATACGAATGTGAGCGAAAAGGTTATTGCGAGGGATAGCCACAAGCCACACGTACGCAGGCGAGCGCCGTGGCCAGTCGGAACTCCGGGTCGTGCACCAGCGCGTAGACGAGCGCGCTCTCGGCGTCCTCCTGCGCCAGGAACGCCACGGCGTTGCGCACCGTCTCGTCCGCCGAGCTGCGGCCGGCGGAGCTGGCGGCGGCGCGCACGTTCGGGCCGCCCTTGCGGCCTGTGGGCGGCCGCGCCTCGCGTCGGTTGCGGAAGCCGCTGGTGAGCGCCTTCACGGCCCGCAGCATGCGCATGGAGGGGATGCTGGTACGCCGCGGTGGGGTCTCGGTATTAATGAGGAGCAGGCGGTTGCAGGGAAAAGTGGGGCAAGTCTCCAGGAAAGAGGGTGCGCACTTGAAGAGTGCTAATTCAGTTGGCCTGCGGCGTTGTCTGAGCGGATGAGAGTTCTGAGGCACTGCTTTAAGTGATTCTTGTGATGGATTTTCGAAGTGGGATCCGCTCGTTGGGTTGGCAACGGTTGGGGCGTCGTCTCACGTCGCGTGACGCGAAGAACGAGCCGCGAGGTGGCGAGGCGCGTGTTCGAAGCCTCGGTTGTCCTTTTGCCAGCCAAGTCGGGGCTTGCTGGGGCCTCGGCCTCCGTGGCGACGGCATACTCGGCTGGAGTATACGCCCCTACATCGTTGGAAGCGGTCTTGGAGGCGCTCGCTGGCGTCAGCATCTCCCTCTACAAGAACCCGGTACACGGTGCCACGTGGGTGAAGACGGGCGACAGGGTGTTTCGGGAATCCAGATGGATCGAAATTTGGCCAAAAGTCTGTTCTTTTTTTCGAAATGGAGCAAATTTGACTCCCTTTGGCATTTTCTGACCACGACTGGACCAAAGGCGCGGCGGATACGAAAAGATCCTTATGCGCTCATGCTGGCGATCGTGGCGTCGGATCTCGACTTGATCTCTGCGCTCGACACGCTCCTCCCGAAGCACGCAGTCCACGAGCTGGCGGCGATTGCCATTCCGCCGCCTCCGCCTGCATGCTAGCACGCGCCTTCTCGTGCTTCAGTTCGGTCGGAACTGACGACATGCGCTCGAGATGGCTTCCGTTGCACGTTGAAGCGTCAGCTCCCATTCTTGTCGGCTGCTCCTCTGTTCCCAAGAGCGTGAGTGCCCGTTCCGCCCCAACAGCCGCAGCGAAGTTGAACGCGCCGCGCCGACTGCGCTGCAAAAAGCGGGAAGCCATCGAGCCTGCAACGGAGTTACCAGTAGATATACCTTTGCTTTCCGTCGGTAAATGGCGTCGCCAGTTCGGGCTCGAACGTCAACCTTGCACGCCGCCACCACTGTGGTCAGCCGTGCTGGGTCGACATGGAGCCAGCTGTGAGCCATCGCGTGCTGAACGCAGTGGCAGGCGTCCCGTCCGTCCCGACTCCGTCGAGGGGAAAGAGCGAGCACTTGAAGTGGCATGAAAGCCGCCGCTCGCGCGGCAACGGCCCGCTCTTGCGCTCTTCCCAGGGAGCCGAAGCTTCAGCCTCTGCAGCCAAGCGCTCGCCGCTCTCTCATCGCCACCTAGGATGCAGACACCACCACTGTCCGGTAAAGACACTTTGGTTTTCCGCAGTGCAGCTCTCCCACACGAACAGTTTAAGCGCTTCCCTCTATAGTACCGCAGCGCCGCCTCCACCGCCAGACTCAAAAAAGGGCAGGCCTTGGCCTGAGGCACAAAACGGGCGGCTTCCGCCCTTGTGGTGAATCGCGATCACGAGATTTGCCCTGCGTAATTTCTGAGCGGCCGGCGAACGGAATGGACCTTACGGGTCAATTCCACCGGCACCGCCCTCTTCCAGGCTGCTTACGCCCGCTGCTGCTGCTGAGCTGGAGCAGCAGCTCCTGCAGCCGCCGCAGAAGCTGCTCGTTGCCGCACTGCACGGCGGTGAAGGGCGCTCGCAGCGTCGCGGCGCCGCCGAACACTCGGAGGCTGCCGTCGGCGGCGACCTCATACTGGACAAAGTGCTACACCACCCCACCCGATTAGAAGCACGCACATCCATCGCAATACAGAGGCGGGTCTGAAGCATGCCGCACCTGGTCGAACAGCCTCCCCAGCGCTTCCCGACGCCGCTGGAGAGCAGCCGCGTCCTGCTGCTGCTCGCCAATCCACTGGTCGCTGCTCGCCGCCCTCAGCGACTGCTGTAGCGCCGCCAACGTGGGGATCTCGGCGTCTTCCGCCGCCTTCTCCATGCTCCGCACGCGATGCGCCAGGAGGATCTTGACGCTGTAGCTCCCGCGCTCGACGTCCTGCGGACTCAAGAGCGCCACGCTGTCGATCTGCGGGTCGATGCAGTAGAGCAGCCCTGCTGTCGTGGTCTGGTCCGAGAGCTGCACGCGCACCGGCAGCCCAATCAGAGCGCCGTAGCGGTCGAACAGTAGCTGCTGGCCTTCCATGCCGCGAACTCCCGCTCTCCTCCACTCGATTCGAGCTCTTCTGCCGGTTGAGAAGTGAGCAAACGGAAGAGATCGAGCAGCCACAGCAAGAAGAAAAGATACATCCATATTCCTGGCATATGGCGAGTTAAAAGGCAAGCGAACCGATGGAAGATGCAGTTGAAAAGGGATAAAGACCGTCGGAGCCGGAAGCCCGAGGCAGTCGACAGACCGCCCGCCGCTTAGCTGGTGGCGGGCTTCTCCACGTGCACCCAGAGCGCGATGAACATGAGGCCGACGGCGATGGAGATGGAGCCCATGAAGTTGCCCTGATCCATGAGGCTCTGGTAGCTCCAGCCGAAGTACTCCTGGATGCTCATGCGCACGCTCGGGCCCAGGTTGTAGGCGATGAAGAGCCCCATGAGCACGGCGGCGCAGAGCATCGAGTCGCCGTGCGAGTACACGCGGTTGTAGTAGGCCACCATGTAGCGCACCATGGCCCAGATGATGCCGAACACCGCGCCCGAGAACACCAGCACGTTGGGCAGCTCGGCCAGCGACCCGCGCGTCGCGTCGCGCTTGTTCAGCCACTTGGACTTGCGGCCCGTGAACTTCCACACCAGCGCGCCCAGCATGGCCGTGAAGTTGGTGAACGCGTACACGAACCACGTCTCCTGGGACCGCACCACGTCGTTGTTCTCCACGCCGCGTGTGCTCATGGCCTGCAGCAGGCCCTGCACGACAAGCTTGGGCACGAGCGCCACCAGCACGCGCAGCCCGTTAACGAAGATGGGCGCGTAGCCCGTGTACAGGAAGTAGAGCGTGATGTAGTAGAGCAGGATCACCGAGATGGAGCCGATCGGGTACAGCGTCGAGTTCAGGTAGAACACGCGGCGCATGAAGTTGTTGGGCTTGCGGTACTTGGGGATGTCCACGTGCGGCCGCTTCCACTCCGGGTCGGCCACGCGCTTGTTCTTCTTCATGAGCGCCGTCTGGAAGTTGCCCTTGGCCCAGCGTTTGCGCTGCGCCATGGCGCCCGCCACCGAGTCCGGGATCAGGCCTTCGGCCAGACGGATGCGCTCCTGGGCCTCGCCCTCGAAGTCCTTGCGGAAGTACAGCGCCTTCCAGCCCATGGACACCAGTCGCTCGCCCGTGTAGCAGTCCTCGGTCAGCGTGCCGTACTGGATGCCGCCGATCGAGTCCAGCGCCTCGCGTCGAATGAGCGCGTTCGTGCCGGCGAAAGTGGCGCAGTCGTAGCCGTCCTGGCCCGTCTGGATGGCGTCGTAGAACGTGGCGTTGCGGTGGCCCAGCGGGTCGCCGATCTGCAGCTGCACGCAGTCGCGGAAGTACTGCGGCGTCTGCACGAAGCCCACCGCGTTGTCGCGCACGTCGTCCGAGTATGTGTGCAGCACGGCCATGTCCACGTCCCCGTTGTTGTTGTTGGTGTTGCACTTGCGACACACGCCGCTCTTGCCCAGCTTCGAGTCGCAGTTCATGCAGCGCAGGTCCTTCTTCGTGGCGCGCGTGTCGCTCACCGTGCCGTTCACCTGGCGCCGGTGCAGGTCGCTCTGCACGTGCATGGCGTTCTCGAAGCACTCCTTGGAGCAGTAGCTCACGCGCTCCTCCGGCACGCCCGCGATCTTGCAGGACGCGCAGCACATCTTGGCCACGTTCTGGCAGCCCGTGCAGGCGCACGAGTACTTGTTCTTGGCCTGGCGATCCTCGTCGTCGAAGAAGAACGGGAGCGTGGCCAGCACGAACTTCGGGTGCGGCTGCATGTCCGAGTCCAGCAGCAGCATGTAGCGGCCGTTGGCGCCCTCGTTGTACAGGCAGTTGTTGATGTTGCCGGCCTTCGAGTAGTGCGTCACGGGCTTCACGCGGCCCACGTACGTCACGTGCGGCAGGCCCGGGTAGCGGTAGTCGTCGCGGAAGGAGCCCACGGCGCAGTCGGCGCGGTTCACGACCTTGGGGCGGCTGGGGGACGGCAGGTTGGCCGACGAGTGCAGCTTCCGCCACGCGTACACCTCCATCTCCTCGTTGGGGTCGCACACGCGGTCGTACATGAACTGCGCCACCTCCTGCCTCAAGTCGCCCGCCTTCTCCAGGATGTCCTTGTTCAGCTCGATGGCCGGCACGGGGTTGCCCTTGGTCCACTTGGAGCCGCAGTAGCCGTCATCCAGCACGTAGATCTGCAGCAGGTGCGGCGGGTACTGCAGGTTCATGCAGGCCATGAGCGTGTCGATGGCCTCCTCCGCCGGCTCCGAGTAGTGGGTCAGCAGCACGTCGATCTTGGGCCACAGCTCGTCAGGCACCTTGGGCTCGAACTCGTCGAAGTAGTGCGCGCCGCGACGCACGGGCTTCCACATGCCCAGGTAGTAGAACATGCCCAGGATGATGGACAGCAGCTCCGCCACCAGCAGCGCGAAGAACGAGACCCACTGCGCGATCGGCGGGTCGTGGAAGCACACCACGTCGTCCACCCCCGCCAGATGCATGTACCAGTCGGGCGGCGTGAACCAGCCGCTCAGCGGCTCGGAGCGGCAGTTCAATTCGTCGGGCGTGTTGTCGTACACGTCCGAGCAGCTCAAGTCGCGGTTGCCGGCGTCGCACGGCGCGACGCCCACCACGAACCAGAAGATGAGCCCGAAGATCTCGATGAGGCTGAAGAGCAGGAACAGGAAGTACAGCACGCGGTACGTGGCGATGCCCTTCATGTAGTACTTGCGCACGTTCGGCAGCTTGCGCTCGATGATGTTGCCCGAGCCGCAGGACACGATGGCGGACTCCACGCCCTCGAACCACAGACGGTACTCGTCGTCCGTCTCGGGACACAGCACCCACACGCGGCGCTTCGTGAGCACCTCGAAGCCCTTGTGCGGCAGGTCCAGCCGCGCGCACGGCCGCAGCTGCAGCGCGTCCTTGAGCTCGATCGCGCCCACCACCAGGTCGGGGTTGCGCGTCGTGAAGTACTGGCGGCACTCCAGGTGCGAGTGGAAGTAGAAGATCTTGGCCTTCTCCAGCGCGAAGTAGCGGCGCTTCCAGCTCTTGTGCATGGGCCCCTTGATCGTGCGCTTGCCCTGCTTGTGCATGTAGCCGTGCACCGTGATCACGTTGTCCTTGGCGCTCGACTCGTCGGCTCCCACGCCCGCGGACATGTCCACGGCCGGCTCGGACGGCGCGCGGGGGTCGTTGTAGCCCTGCTGGGCCAGCGGACGACCCTCCGAGCCGCCGCCGCCGCGGCGCACGATCTCCGCCTCGCCCGGCTGCCGCGCGTCCGTGGCCGACGGCGTCGCGTACATGGCGTAGTCGTCGCCCGGGGGCGGCGGCGGCGGCGCCCGTTGGTCCTTATTGAACATGGCGGAACCTCGTACGAATGACTGCGGAAGGAGTTCGAGGCACGAGGGATGAGTGAGTGGGCTATCCTGTCCTTTGCGCGCGCGGGTGGTTTAAACGCCGGATGCAAAAGAGAGAGGCGTTAGACACAAGCACTGCAACGCGGGCGCACCTGGTGGGTGGAAGGAAAGGAAGGCGAGAGACTCCAACCGTTCCGTTTCGCCCTCACTCGTGTTTCTCTCGAATGACGCCCAACCCGCGCCACGCCCAGCTCCAGCGTTCGCGACGATGGCCACGAGCGAAGAAACACCCTCTTGCGTTGGTTTCTTTTCTCTCGGCAGCGAAAGTTTCGCTCTAAACAGGGAGCGCCGGCCCCCTCTTTCCGCAAGGGAGGCAGCCAGTGCGGAGCGAAACGAAGCACAGCCGCCCTCGCTCAACCCAACCGCCTGCCAGACGCACGTAAATTACATCCGCTCCCCTTCCCCCCCCTTTGTATCCTTTTGGGGTCTGGAAAGTGGGTTACCCCACCCCTCACAGGGCTAGGGGCGGCGGACGGCGGGGTGCAGTGGACACACAGCAGAGCGCCGAGGTTTTTCAAAAGACCCTCTGCTTCGTGGAGGGAGAGCTTGTCAACCTACACCTACGCCACGCCTACCCCGTCCGCTCAAAATTTTCGAAACCTTCACCTGAGTCGAACATACTTCGGAGCTGTTGTTTGCCTTCTGTTATGCTGCCCAACCCAGAGACCCAGAGACGACAGCGCGATAGCGGACGCCATCCGCTCGTCCGCCGCCCCTATCCTCCCCCCCATGCGGAAAAATTCAAGTGTCGTGAGGTCCCATGCTCCTCGCACTGGATAGTTGCAGTGTCCGCTGCCCATTACAGCCTCGACACGCATTTGGATCCTGTGGGGAAGTGTGCCATCAGGATCGCGTCAATGGGTTCACCTGCTGCTGGCGGCTGAGATGTTTGGGCGGGATATGGCCATCCATCCGCCCGCAGCGAGCGCTTCATGGTGACGCGTCCGCGTGAAGGTAGCAACGTGACTAACCAACGTGCATTTTCTGCAAACATGCGCAGCTGGAAACGGACCCAGCGCAAGGAGACCAGCCTAAATTTAGGCTTTGCAACCTCCGCTTGCCGAGACCGCAATAGACGGCGCTCCGTCTTGCCAGAATCACTAAGGCGTAGGCACAGATGCACTACTGGCGTAGTGTTCAAAAGCAGAAATATATTGAAAAGCAATGAAAAGCGGCAGTCGCGGGTCCTCCATATGCAGCAGCCCAGCCCCGGCGTCTCCGCCTAGAAGGGGTTGGACGTGGGCTCCTCGATCCACACCCACAGCGCGATGAACACCAGCCCGAAGGCGATGGAGATGGAGCCCACCACGTTGCCCTGGTCCATCAGGCTCTCGTAGCTCCAGCCGAAGTACTCCTGGATGCTCATGCGCACGCTGGGCGCCA
>MBAC02008710.1:0-24144 GCA_001712635.2 Nothophytophthora sp. Chile5
AGACCAGATGAGACGAGACATATTGCAAAAGTGAAGTTGTGATGGATACGGTATGCTGTCCATCTCCCCTCCCATTAGTGATACCAGGCGATCTTTGATGTGGCGTCGGTCTGATAACCAGTTCACGTCCCTGGATTGCGCTCTAGGAGGGAGACAGACCCTGGGACTGCACCAGTGGCCTCAACAACCCGGAGATGACGCCAACGATCTGCCTCTCGCGGTCTTTCAAGACGGTTGAGAGCGGTGGATTTCCAAATTCGCCACCTGCTGCAACTTCAAGCATCTCCTCTCCGCTATATCAGACCATGTCTTTGTCGCTCGTGCTGCTGCTGACCGTCGTTGTCTCGCTGCTCGACAGTTGCATCGCGGCCGATTGGCACGGGTACGTGTTCTTCTACACCGACGTGAACTTCGGCGGCTCCATGTCCCGCTACTCCGTCGACTCGTCGCAAGCGTGCTACGCACTGCGCAATCTGGATGCCGGCAAGGCCGTGTCTGCTAAGTGGAGCAACCTGGTGCAGGACGGGACGCTGGGAAGCGACAAGAAGGGCCACGCTCAGATCGCCTTCTACACGGACTCGACGTGCCAAAGCGCCGCGAAAACCTTCTCCACCAAGGCCGAGAGCTTCCCCACCAACTTCGCGCTCAATGGCATCAAAAACAAGATCGCGGGTTTCATGGTCATGGAGACGAGCACGACCGTCAAAGGCACCGCGGCGCCCCAGTGGCTTCAGCCGAAGCCCACGCTGGGCAACTTCGACCCTAACGCGCAATAACGAGCCGTCGTCCTCATTCGAGAGCGAGCGCAGCTGTGTTCCGACCACTTTCTGAGCCACGCACCGTACATGTATTGATACATACAACCCCTCTTCTTGTCGTCACACTATGCACTCCTTCCTGCTTTGTCTTGTAGTGCAGCAGTCTCCTGCCTTGCTGCCCTCCCCTTCTGCAGGTCGACGGAGGCAGGAGTAGTGGGACCGTCTGAAGACACCCATGGTGACACCAGACGACTGCATCTGCTAACCGGTTGGCTCTGCTCTGGACTTGCACTCCTGGCCTTCGCAAACCTGAGATGATGGCCAGAGGACCGAGGAGATTGCCTCTCCATCTTCAGGCCACCTGTTCGCGCTAAAGCATTCCCAATTTCGCCAGTAGCAGCAACCTCCAGCCTCCCTACAACAGCGATGCACTCGTCACTTGCAGTGCTGCTGCTCGTCGTCCTCTCGCTGCTCGACAGCTGCGTCGCTTGGCACGGCAGCGTCCACCTCTACTCCGACGTGAACTTCGGCGGCTCCATGGTCAGCTACACCGTTGACGCGTCGCAGACGTGCTACGCTCTGCGCGCCGCGGATGTGAGCAAGACCGCGTCGGCCAAGTGGGAGAGCCTCGTGCAGAACGGCGCGCTGGGGCAAGACAAGAAGGGCCACGCCATGCTGGGCTTCTACACGAACGCCAAGTGCCAGGACGTCCCTGCGAAGACCTTCTCCACCAAGGCTGAAAGCTTCCCCACCAACTTCGCGCTCAACGGCATCAAGGACAAGATCGCGAGCTTCCTGGTCTTGGAGTCCAGTGCAGCCGTCAATGCCATCGTGTCTCCCAACTGACTCCAGTCTCGATCTACCCACCTCACTCTACGTTTCGCTTAAACTACCTTGAATGCAACTACCCCACCTATCTCTCCCTCCTTCCTACTGTCTTGAGGCCACTCTAGATGCAGTAGTAGAGCTGGACTAGCATGACTGCCACCATTAGCCTCCCAACTTCCGCTCCAGCTACCACCCTCCTGCCACCATTGCGTCTCGAAGCTCTCGCATGCTCCGTGTCATTGCCTACCGTCCCATCGCCGCTGCTGCCAGAGGCTGACGCGGTCGACGCATTTAACGCAGGCGCTCCTGACACTGACACACTCGAGGGATTGCAGTCCATGGAGCCGCAGATGGCGCGGATGGCGGCAGACGTGACGGCCGAGCGGCCGCCAGTGCCCAGCAGATCAGAATTGGCGCCAGTGATGTGGATGGAGCCACTCCCGGTGAACTCGCTGCCGCTCGTGCTGGCTCTGACGATGTTGATGTTCACGATCGTGTTGCCAATGTTGACGCCGCTGGTGGCCGTGAGGATGCTGGACTGGCCGCTCACACTAGGCTTCGAGCCACTGGCGCTCTCACTCTCGCTGTTGCTATTGCTGTTGCTTCCGCTGTCGCTGTTGCTGTTGCTGTCGCTGTCGCTGTCATCTCCATCACCATCCTCGTCCTTATTGCCATCGTCCGAGTCGTCATCATCGTCCGAACCGTCTCCGCCGTCCGAGTCGTCGTCATCATCGTCATCATCGTCTCCGCCGTCCTTCGAGTCGTCTTCTCCGTGAGAAAGCTGGCTCCGGCCCTTCCAGCCGCCACGATTCAGCCACGGAGGCTCTTCTCTACGACGTAGACCCTGCTGCGCCGCCTCCATCATTTCGTAGCCGCCTTCCACGCTGCCATCTCGAGCCCCGCCACCCGTCGCAACTTCCAGGTCGCCACTATTGCCGTCGAACCAGTCGGACTGCCCGCTGCAGAGCGATCGGGACACGACGTGACGCGCTTCGTTGCGATCTCCAGTCGCCGCCAGCAGCAACGCCGCCCCTAACGCTGCGCCGATCAACCCCAAGCGGATGGCTACGCAACGACGCGAGACCTGCATCGAGCGTTCGCTGGGAAGCGGGAGTGGTCGAGACGAGATAGTGGATGGAAATGTGGCCACCCAACGAACCCTGCAAACCCTCAGACCGCCCACATGAGTCCACTTCCTACAAGATGCGATCAATCACTCACCTTTCAGCCTTGAGCCCTCGCTCCCTCACTGCCGAGGAGGTCCCGAGCCATCAGCATCCGTTATCTGGCAGTAAAGAACAGCAACTGGCGAGCCAAAGCGGGACCTTTCAGTCTTCAGCATGACTATTTGGCACGTCCACTTACACACCACACCCTCCCTCCGCTCTTGCATCCCTCGCGCCGCTCTTGTGCTTCAGCTCTCGCTCTCTCCAGCGCAACAGGATGCCTGCCATCCAGCCGCTCCACATTTACGGCGTCGAGTTCTCGGACGTCCCGGAGTTCTCCCGCTGGCGCTTGTGCCGCGGACTCATGGGCTGCTGGCCGACCGGCGGGACGCCGTACTCGCCAATGGCGTAGGACTTCTTCATGCCGGCCATGCAGCGCCGCATGGCGATCTTGTGGTCCACAATGGGGAAGGGATAGTCCTTGCCGATGAGGCAGCCAGCAGCGCGTTGCACAGTCACAGGCGCCTTCCACGGCTCGTAAATGTACTTGACAGGCATCTTGCTCAGTGCCGGCACGTACTTCCGAATGAAGACTCCTTCGGGATCCCACTTCTTACCGAAGGTTGACGGCGAATAGACGCGGAAGTAGGCGGAGAAGAAGTAGCTGCTGCTGAGCCAGAGCCAATTGCCAGCGTTGATGCTCCAGTCGTGGTCGATCAGCCGCTCCTGGAAGACCTCGAGGCCACGGACCCACGAGATGTACAGGTCGCCTCGAGTGAGGAAGCACGCGACGGAGTGGCGAGCCAAGTGGTGCATCCAGCCTTCCTCCTTCAACTGGATCATGATGGCATCGATCCACGGGAAGCCCGTCTGGCCCTCGGTCCAGGCCTGGAACTGCGAGCGCGCGAGCTTGTCATCGTCCGTCAGGTCCTCCTCCTTGTCCGGGATCGTGTGCCATCGCCAGTCGATCTGCAGACACGTGGGGCTCTCCTCCATCTTGTCGAAGTACGGGTTGGCTCGGCCGTGGCAATGGAAGAACTCGCGCCAGAGCAACTGGCCGTCCAGACTCACGGGCGTCGCCGACGAGGCCTTGGCGTGGTGCTCCTGGATGCCGCGCACATGGTGCAGGAACGTCCGCGGACTAATGCAGCCGAAGTACAGGAAGGGACTCAGCGACGTCGTGGAGGCCGACGGCGTCGTCTGCGCCGGAGACGTCTTGGGCTTCTCGAACTTGACCACGCGCCCTTCGTTGCGGCAGTAATCGCGCAGGATGTTCAGCGCGATCTGCTCGCCACCATAAATAAACGGGTGGTGCTCTGGAGCCTCGTAGCCAAAGTCTCCCACCTCCGGAAGCGTGAACAACTGCTCGGGGCCAGCGATCTCAGCCAACTGTCGCGCTGCTTCCTCAGGATCGTCCTCTTCTTCTTCCTCTTCTTCTTCTTCCTCTTCTTCCTTTTCCTCCTTTTCCTCCTTGACCTCCTGCACCACGACCTTGTCCGGCTTCCTTCGCTCCTTCCAATAGTCCAAAACCTGCTGATACAGTTCGCTGGGTAGACACTCGAGACTCGGCACCTTCTCAGGCGTCGGCAGCGGCTTCGGAGGCGTCGGGAACATGGCCAACGCCCGTAGAAAGGCCGTGTAGGTCTTGGGTGGCTCGCCCAGGTTCCCGGCGATCACTGCGTCCAGATCGTAGAGCGTGTAGCCCTGCGTCACATGCACCTGGACTCCGAGACGTCGAGCCAGCGCTTCAGCGCGATGGTCGCGTGCGATCGCGAACGGCTCGCTGGCGGCGTCGAAGAACAAGTGCGTGATGCGCCAGGCCGGCAGCAGTCGACGCAGCACCTGCAGTCCGTCCCCGCGGGCCACCACGAGCCGCGAGCCACGGGCCGCTAGGGCGTCCGCCAGGTCCGACACGCTCTCCAACATGAACTGGAAGCGGTTCACGCCGCAGAGCATGATCTTGGGCCGGTGCACGATGTACAACGGGATGAGCACCACGCGCTTCCCCGTCGCGTGCTCCAGTGCCTGTTCCTGCTGCTTCAGCAGCTTCAAGGCTGCCTGCAGAGCCAAGTTGTCGTGGAGTCGCAGGTCGCGACGGAACCACACTAACACTCGGATGGTCGGTTCGTTGGGCTCTCCTGGCGCCGTTTCTGCTCGGATCTCCTCCGCGACTGCGGTAGTCTCTTCTTCAGCGACTTGCTCATGCGTGAGTAGCGTCGGCGGTGGCACAGTTAGCTCGGGAGACGCGGGAGAACGCAGCTCTGGCGACGGAAACGGGTGAAGCGCAGAGTGCACGGCGTCCAGCTCGTCGCCTGGGAGCTGCGCGTCCGCGTCCGCCAGCAGAGAGGACGCGAAGGACACGAGGTCGGCGTCGTCCCTCGCGCTGTCGTCGCCCAGCAGCGGCGACACGCCGCGCTCCGAGTCGCGGGCGTCGGCCATGGGATCGGACGGAGCTCTTCGGAATTCGGGCGGCTTTCTGGATTTGCTTTTCAAGAGGAGGCGAGGACAAAACGGCGCGATGATTGGCCGAAAACTAATTCCAGAAACGACTGTCGATTGGATAAAAGCAGAAATATGAACGACTGTGCGCGTTTGGGATTGGTAGAAACCAGTATATAAGCTCTGTATGCGTTAAGAGAGGGACAGGTATGCTGAAGAAGAAAGGACAGGACCATGTTGAAGTGAATAAGAAAAGGTCTATGTGATCTCTATCATTTAGGGGATCTCATCGTAGGACGGACCGCCGTTGAGCTTGAGCTGCTGCAGGCTGCCGGGATGTGGCGAGAAGAGCTCGGCCTCCTCCAGCAGGTGCGTCTCCTCCAGCACGACGTCGTTCTGGCGCTTGAGGTTCGCGAAGACGGCCAGGCCGAGCAGCGCGAGCGGCACGCCGAGGTCCGCGACCAGCCACATGGTTCGGGGGCCGTAGTGCTGGTAGAAGAAGCCGCCGATGAGCGTGCCCACGCCCCGGCCCAGACCGTTCTGCACGGCGTTAAGCACGCCCATGACCGTGCCCTGGCAGCCTGGAGGCGCGGCCGAGTAGATGTACTGAGTGCAGGCCGCCCAGGCCAGGCCGAAGGTCACGCCGTGCAGGAACTCGAAGGGGATGGCGCTCCAGGCGTTGGTCATGCTGGCGTAGTACGACAGTCGCAGCGCGTACCCTGCGATGGACAGCAGCAGGACGTTGACGGTGCCGAGCTTCTTGATGATCTGGTGCGAGAAGAAGAAGGCCGGCAGCTCGGACGTCGTCTCGCACAAGATAGCAAGGCCCACGATCTGCGCGTTCTGGCCCGAGAGGTTGTACAGATTCAATGTGAGGAAGCTGGACAGCACGCCGTACATGAGGCCCATGAGGAACACGACGCCAAGCAGCACGAGCACGTCCACTCGCTGGCTGATGAGTCGCGCGTTGTCCAGGAACGACGGCGTCGTGGCGGCTCTCCCGCTCTCCCTATCTGTCGACGGGTGGACGTGCTTCACCGTGGGGATCGTACGCAGCACGAGCAGCGACATGAGGCCCAGTAGGAAGCTGACGTTGAAGGACCAGGCGATCCCAGCCACGGCCACGACCAAGCCGGTCACATAGGCGCCCATGCCGTAGCCCAGCGCGCCGAAGAGCCGCTGCTTGCCGTACTCGCCGCCCACTCGGTCCAGCAGGTCCAAGACGGCGTGGTCCAAGAGCGAGCCTGTGGGTCCCACCTGGAAGTTGGACGCGATGACCAAAAGAACAGTCCAGTTGAAGGACCAGTAGAAGAACTGCATCGCGAACAGCAGCAGCGCGCCCGACACGATGCAGAAGACGTGCACGAAGCGCTGGTTCTGGATCTGGTCGGCCACGGCGCCCCAGAGCGGCGGCGCCACCATGGCGCAGACGCACGGCAGCGTCTGCAGCACGCCGATCTGCACCTTGGAGAACTGCGCCGTGTGCTGGAAGAACACGGGCAGGAAGTTGAATTGCGCCGAGGTCCAGGCGTTGCTGATGGTGTACATGAGCTTGGGCTGCCAGAGTCTCGTGGGCAGCTCCGTCGGCGCCACCAGCGCCGTCTTGCTCGCGACCTGGCACATGGGCGGCGGTTCCGAGCTTCGGCCTTGAACAGGAGTTGGGGAATGAGCCGGCGAAGACCCGAAGGAGGAAGTGGAGCAGCTGGAGCTGCTCGGCATCTGCGCGCCATTGGCGTCGGCCGGAGAGGTACGATAGGTGGACGAAAAGGGACGACCATGCGTTTTTGCTCCACGTCGCTCCTGAGATCTGAAGCGACACCCCTTCCCGACCGTTACAGAATTAGGCTGAAGAGAGGGCGAAAGAGGACGGGTGGCGGAGGATGCTGAGGTTCAAGATTGCCTAGGGTTACACTAACGTGACAGGGAAACGCCGTGGTGGACCAATGGGAGTGTTAAAGAGTCCTATACTCGAGGGAGATGGCGTAATGTTACCCGGTTCAAGCTCTTGTGCTCGAGGGAAATTCGCGGTCCACGGTTAGGAGTAGGCATGTCTACGACCGTTCTAAGTTTTAGAGGGTCTGTAAATCTAGGAGGAGCTGCTTGATTGGTCGGCGTCACGGCGGACCTGACTGCGCATACCGCATTGTCATACGCCCGCCTCGTTCCTCCGCATTGTCCGTCGCCATGAGCTCCGCCCTGACTGGTCTGCAGCGCGTCCTGGCCGAGTCGCAGGTCGTGGTGCTGGACGGCGGCCTGGCCACCGAACTGGAGAAGGATCCGCGCGTGGAGCTGGGCGCCAGCAGCCTCTGGTCGGCGTCTCTGCTTCTGGATAAGAACGCGCATCTCCAGGAAGTGGTGGTGGCCGCGCACAAGACCTACTACCTGGCGGGGGCCGATGTGGCCACTACCGTGAGCTACCAGGCCTCCGTGGACGGGTTCAAGCGCGAGGGCGTGACGTCGCCGGCTGAGGTGGAGCGGCTCTTCGCCAAGAGCATCGAGCTTGGCGTGCAGGCTCGGGACGCCGCTTGGGCCGAGATGGACCAGACGAAGCGCATCCAGCCGCTGGTTGGCGCCAGCATCGGCTGCTATGGTGCCGCTCTTGCCGATGGATCGGTGCGTTCTGTTCAGTGCGTTTGTGGGCTGGTAGCGTTTGCCGATCTGAAGTGATGATGGTCTGTGGTTGCAGGAGTACCGCGGGGACTACGGCAAGACGAAGGAGGAGCTCGTGAGCTGGCACAAGGACCGCTTCGCCTTCTTCGTCAACTGCCCGGGCGCGGACTTCCTGGTGTGCGAGACCATCCCGTCCCTCGTGGAGGTGGAGGCCTTCGTGGAGCTGCTCAACGAGTTCCCGACGGCCCACGCGATCATCGCAGTGGCCTGTCGCAATGGCTCGGAGCTCAACAGCGGCGAGGCCATCGCCCGCATGCCGGAGGTGTTGACGAAGCTCAAGAACCCGTCGCAGCTGCTCGCAGGTACGAAACACGTCCCCTTCTTTCCTGTGCCAAGGCAGGAAAGCTCACTCGGACCTCGTCTTGCTTTGCTTGTCTTGCAGTCGGTGTGAACTGCACGCCGCCGCAGCATGTGGAGAGTCTGCTGCGTGCGTTGGACTGTGCGTGGCCCAAAGCCGTGTACCCCAACAGCGGCGAAGGCTGGGATGGCGCCGCCAAGAAGTGGCTGCCTGCCAGCAGCGCCGGCGGCGCCAGCTCCTGGGACGAGTGTCTCCCCAAATGGTTCGACGCCGGCGCGCGTGTCTTCGGTGGCTGCTGCCGGACCTCTCCAGACGACATCCGCGCCATCCGCGAGCACTTCAGCCGCCAGCAGCAGTAGACTGCTTGGCTTGCTAGCTCTGGTCTCGACCGTCCGTCAGATGGCGCTCGAGGTTGCGGAGATAGCGAAGCGCGATCCGAGCGCTGGCTGCACATCGCTGGAAGACTTCGTCGCGGGTCTGCTGCTGTTGTTCAGCTGCATGCTTCAGGTCTTGGCCGTCGCTTTGACTGTGCTGGATAACGAACCGATCCACGAGCCGGCGTAAGTCTTTGAGTGTCGTGGAGCTCTCGTTTTTGCGTCTTCTCTGGCCAATTGCTTTGCTTCGAAGGCGATGTGGCATGTCCGTGGTCTGGACTTTGGGGATGTTGACTCGGAAATGCTTCGTCTCCTTCACTCCTAGGTCGTCCAAGTGCAGGATCTCGTCGCAGGACAGACACAGAGCCACGTGGCACGACAGGCAGCGCTTCACCGACGAAACGGCGACGTTCTTCAACGCGTAGCACAGGAAACACGTCCGACTTGGCCTCCCTTGGTCATCAACAGCGTCTCTTTGAGGCTCAGGTTGCTGCAGTGAGAGTGCAGCTTCCGTCGTGGAGCCAACGGGTTCTGAGGTTACGTCCATGCTGTGAGGAGGCAGAGAGGCCGCGGCCTTGCTAGCTCCCGCAGCAGACGTCGGCCGAGTCTGTGCATTGGAGGACTGTGCCACCCAGTCGGCCAGCTTGCGCTGCATGGCTCGCTCTCGTTGAAGCGCTTCGTCTCGCTCCCTCAAAGCCACTGCGTACTGCCTTGCGAGGAATACAGAACCGCAAGAAGCCGGGTCCGAAGCGACTTCCGGGTCTACAAGGCCTTTGTTCGCCTGCGAAGGCTGTGGTGGCAAAGCTCCTCCTCTCTCCGAAGGCGTCGAAATCTTCAGAGCTTGACGAACCGACGGGTCGGGGGGGAAAGAGCCCGCCTTGGCACCGACCAGAGGCCTCTTCTTGGCCTCATCGTCGCTTCGGTCTTCGTCCCTCCGCACCCACGACGCAGAGTCGTCGATGGTCAGCGACAGCAGCGCCTTGGCCCCCAGTACGACGTGCTCAATAGCCAGTAGCACCCAGAGCTCACTGCTCGTCGTCGCCGCCGTCGTTTCAACAGCCCAGTCCGACCGCCCAAGCTGCAGCAAACTCTGGAAGTCCGATCGGGTGGTGAAGAAGAGCACGGCGCAGTTGACCGCGACGGCCGCGAAGCTCATGAACTCCAGGATGTTGGTGAAGGTGGTCACCTCCGTCTCGCTCTCGAACGGCGGCCGTTGCTTCGCCTGCGTGCAGCTGAGAACGTCCAGACGTGTGGCCACCGCGTTGCTGAGCAGCGCCAGCAGCGGCGCCACGGGTAGCACGGAGACGAACATGGTGATGTATCCGAACTGCAGAATCGCCTCCATTTGTTTGCCCATGAGGAAATCCGGCGGGTACATGAGCTCTTGAACGAGAACCAGAGGCGGCGGAGCTCCATGCTCGGCCGTTGAGGGGGAGGAGGCGGGGAGAAGCTCGGCGTTGTACCATTCGTGACTCGCCACCGACCAGCAATGAGGTCGATGCACCGAAGCAGACGGTTCTCGGAAGCGGAAGCCGGCTTGTTTCCATCGAAACCGAACGTGGAGCAGCGGAAGGACGTCGCTCATGACGGAGTTCCAGAGCTGGCGCACGCCCATGATGATCAGCAGCTGGTGGCGGAGCGTGGCGGCGTCTTGGTCCACGAAGGCGATCCAGAAGAGTGAGATGAAGGCGTTCAGGAACTTGAACCAGAACAGCTTGGCCGCCAGCATGGACTCGAATTGCCACACCGTGCGGTGGTTTTCCCACGCCGTCAACGTTCGTGCAAGCCTCGTGTACAAATTGTCGAGCAGCAGCATGGACGCTGCGTTCAGCAGGGGCACAACGTAGGGCACAACCGCCGTTGGAAGCCAAGGCATCGCACTGTCAGCGACCGCAGAAGATGCCGTTCCCGTCTTCACGGCCACGAAGATCACGACCACAGCGAAACCCATGGTCAGCAGCAACGGGATCCCCGAGTAGATGCGCGCCAGCTGCAGTGATCTTGGGAACGTGACGTCCACGACAGTGCTGGTGCGTTGTAAAGCTGTCTCGACCTGGAAGTCTCCGTAGAACCCTGGGTTTTCCTCACTTCGATTGCGCTGGAAGTGGCCGAAACTGCGGTGGATTTCGCTGCGCTTGCGCTTCCAGCGTTCGACCAGCAGCGTGGCCCAGATGGACACTGCGATCGCGAAGAGCGGCGGCGCGAAACGCACGCCGTCGACCACCCAGAGCATCTGGCAAATGGCTCCAACAAAGGCGATCGGAAGCAGCCAGGCAGTGTAGAACGCCACGAACGCGTAGTAGAACGCGTGCTTCTCGCCAAAGTACGTGAGCAGCGGCCACAGCATTCCGTACTGGTGCTCTCTCCGTTCGAGCAAGAACTGCTCTAGACTGCTGCCCGTGAAGGGCTGGAAGATCCGCTGGTGTGTGTCTGTGTGTCCCCAATGACGCACGATGTTGCGACAGCCTGGCGCGTCGTGCAGCGGGAAGATGGCCTTGAGGTTGCCCTTGAGCAGGTGTTTCTTGAGGTTCAGGTCGCGCTGGATGACGTTGAGGATGACCTGCTGGCGTTGTAGCGATCGGAAAGGCTCGAACAGCTCGGGGGAACTGGCGTCGTACTTGGAACGCACGGAGGAGCCGCGGTGCTTCACCTTCAGTTGAAGAGTCTGCGCATGGCGAACCAGCACTTCCTTCGTGGCACTCACCACGATGTAGTCGATCTGACGTCTCCCCCAGCAGAACCCAGCGGCGATTTCGCGTGAACCGGCACGCGTGACCACCAGTGACGGCGCGAGAGCGCTCTCTTCTCGAATCGCCTCCATGACGGACTCCTTAAACGGCTTCTTCCTCGCTCCATCGAAGACCAGCACGTACTCGGCGCGTTCCGAGACGATGTCAATCTCCAGGACAGCACGTGCTGCACGATTGGCGATGTGGTGGATCGACGAGCCTTCCGCGTTGATGTTCCGGAGCTCCCATGTCAAGCTGGCCGAGCTCAGGGCCCGACCAAGTGTCTTCACCACACTTTGCTGCAGGAAGAGCGCTGCGACAAACAGCGGCGATTCGTTGCGATGGTTTGTCCATCCGCCATTCACCAGGTCCAGGACGTCCAGTTGATTGCCTCGCTGCCGTTCGCTCTCTGCTTCTTGCTGGTTGAGTGGCTCCAGCCCTTTCCAGCTTGGGATGACGAGGTTCTTCCTGGGCTTGCCGACTTTCGCCGTAGGAGGGATCATCCCGATGGTGGAGGCAGCATCTGATGGGTGCTGTTGAGCATAAAGCAGAGCGTCCAGCAGAATCTGCACGATCTCGAGCTGTCCGAGTGCTGCCACGGCGTGGAGCACGGACTGGCGCTTGTTGGCTTCGCAAGAACACACGCACAGCGGCCTAAGTACGAGCTTGACGTCCTTCCCGTCAATGCTCTGAGCAATGAGCGCCTTATCTTTGACTGTACTGCCGCTACTGCTGCCACTCACCGCAGCCATCCGAAGCTCCAGCCCCAGTAAGCCACGCACTTCCTCGACCAGACCGAAGCAGCCGCACCAATAGAGCAGGTGTTGCCCATATCGGACAGCATCAGCACACGAGATCGGCTTGGTCTTCTTGCGCTTGCCAGGCTGTAACAACGCCGGGTTGCGAGTATTCATCTCAGCCACGTAGCGTGTTAGATGCCGTGCATTTGCCAGAAACTCGCTCGCGAACAGCTTCACGACCTCCATGTGGTCCAGACGCAGACGCCAGTGGGCATACGCGCTGTCGACAGACTCGGATGACGCGTCGTCGTCGTCGTTAGGTCGTCGCAAAGCAGCCATTTCGTCTCTCAGCGTCAAGCCTCGACGACCTGCGACATCTACTGCGAACAGATTGTCGGCATCTGCTAGCAGTGGGATGGCGAACTGCGTCTTGCCGAAGCGTCTTCCGCCTGTGATGGCTGTTGACGGGTCCAGTAGCAGCGCCGCCTGCTCGTGATTGCCATTGTACGCGCTCCAGTGCAGCGGCGTCCACTTGCCCACGTGTTTGGGCAGGTTGGGCTGATCTCCATGCAGCAGCAACTGCCTCGTAATGTCCAGTGCGTCGTCCACGTGCTTCACACTGGACCCGCAGCCGAAGCAGCTAACGCATTGCAGTGGCGTGTTGCCGAAGTCGTCTACATGCTGCCGGCCTTCCAGCAGTTCACGAGGAGAGATGACCCAGTCCGGAGGCAGCTGCACCTCCGCCACGGGTGTCACATCTGTGCTGCCCTCTTCGGCCACCATTTCGACTTGGAAGAGTGCCGGACCGCTCAATTCTGAGCGTGACAGCGGTGGGAACGCCTGCGCCAGCGGCTGTAAGAGCTCCTGCGTTTCCTCCTGCGTGCGACTCGTGAAGTGCACGGTGCATCGCTCACCCAGCAGCAGGCGGACGACCCCCGCCTGGCCGCCCAAGCACGCGGCCAGCAACGCCGTGCGGCCCGCGGTGCCTCGAGTCTGGAGCTGCGTCGCAAGGGACGTGGCGAGTCCCGTGGCTGCAGCGAAGGCCCACACAGACGAGCGGCCACCGTCCACGTCAGCACGGGGAGATGCCCGATGAGACCCGTCGGACCCGCAAACTAGCAGCTCTACCACGCGCTCCTCGTTGCCGTTCTCGCACGCCTCATACAGATCCATTCACCCGCGAGCGAGCGAGCGATCGCCTGGGTGCAATGCGCTCTACAACTGTCGGCGCGAGCTTGAAGGTCGCGTACCCATCTATCTCTCATTTTATGTTAGAGAAATGTAAGCGTTGCAATTTAATTTATTTCGTGCTTTCAGAAACAAATATTATATTTAGGCATTTTTTGTAAGGGACATTTGAGCAGTTTCCCGCACGACTTTGCGTGTGACTTCATCCAGTTGACCGGACTCTCTTGGCGACGCTAGGCATGGCGTCACCGATGCGTGGCGTCGCCTCCCGTTGGCGTTTGGCATTTCGGCCGCGATTCACGCCAACTGAGCAGCAGGGAGAGCCGTTGGCGTGCGTCATTCCCACACTGACATGGCAGGGGATGCGTCTTCTCGCTGTTGTTGTGGGGGCTCCTGAGCAGACTCGGACCAGTGTGATCTTCACAACGGCGTGCAAGGCGTGGCCGCCGACGCATACACTCAGCACCTGGGCTGGCGCCAGGCCCTGGTGCTCTTGTGGCAGAATCAGCACCGATCTCACAGCCGCAACGGCGTAGGTGCCGGTGTAGGCCTTCGGCATCTGCAAGCGGCAGAGCGGACACGTGCTCCTTCTCTCCAGCCACGACTGAGCGCAGTTCGAGTGGAACTTGTGACCGCACGGCAATTCAGCCGTGAGGCCGTCCACGACTCCCATACAAATCGAGCATGAAAGTTCCTTGTCTGTAGAGAGCGCGGTCTTGCGTAGCAACTTGGCAAGCGCTTCTGGCTCTGTGGGCGAGATCTGCTGCAACTGTGGCAGTACCTGCCTCAGGACAAGACGCGTCCACACAGGCCGGTCCAGCTGCAGCAGCACTTCTCGGATCGACTCGGCGCGCCGCCCGGCGTATTGCACGTTCACACTGAGCTCCAGCTCCATCGCTTTGGCTTCTCTCTTTGCTCTCAACCGATCTCGAAAGGAAGGAAGCGCGTGACTCCGGCGTTGCAAGTTCCACAATGAGTGAGATGGCGCCGCCGCCAGCCTGGCGTTAAAGCGAGAAGGCTTGCCGGGCGGTCGGCCCTCTGGGCGAGGGCAAGCGGGCAAGAGTCTTCCTGTATTGAAGATCTCGATAGTTGCCGCTGCTGAACCTATTGTAAAGGGTGGGATGGCGCGGGCAAAATGGCGCATGGCATCTGCTCCGCTCGCATTGGTCCACAGCGCCGCTTCTGAGATCCTGGTGTTCGTTGGGCGGAGCTGCTCTTGTTTGAGGGACGTGGCGCGAATTTGAGGACGCGTACCACCTGCCAGCCTCAAATAATCTGAGATTTGGAAACTTCAACTTCCCAAAGGAAACCTCCGCCAGCCATGGTCCGACCTTGTCCATGGTTGACTCTGGTACAAAGTTGGCGTCCACGCACTCTGCGGCACTCTTAGTTGAGGCTGGAGGCTCCTGGTGAGGAGTCTGGGTCGCGAACGATCTCCCTGGCTTCAGGTTGGGTACGCACGGGGCGGTTGATGACTGAAGAGGAGCAGTGCCAGGTCAAATGGATCCCCGTGTTGCTCTCGCACTTCCTTGAGCCTTCCACCCTTGTCGCAATTGTAGCTGTTACCTCGCTCGGTGAGGGGCCCTCTGTCGTTAGCCATCTCTCCTCAAGGGAGACCTGGCTAGCTTCAGTCCTCATCTCACAGCTGGTGGCGGAGAAGTCCCTCACCATCAACTGTCGCCTGGTGCTTAGCGTGTATTGAGCCTTGTAACGTCACGCCTCGTATTTCGTGATTGCCACTGCGGGCTCCAGCGGCCGACCGAAAAGGCTGGCACAGCAGAGAGCCGTCTCAACGCATCCACAATTTCATATCGCAAAGATCCCCCCATCGAGAAGGAGCGAGTCTGCTCCGCAGGGATCTGATGACGTGGTGGTCCGAGCCATAATAGGAATCTCCCGACCGACTGTCCACGCGTTCGTTCTCGCTTATTGTTGCTTTTCACGCGTCGGGAGAGCCGTCAATCCATCTTCCTCTTGTGGATCCCCCGGCTCAAGCCGTTTCGAGGGTGAGCAGGCTGCATAACCCCCGGAAGCCTCATGCTCGAGTCAGGTTTTCGAGCCCAGCACCGAAAGCGTCAAGCGATGCAAACCGGATGACAGCCACCGGGGAACTCTGACGAAAATGAGCAACGCGACGAGCGTGGCTCAAACGTCGACACTTCCAGCTTCGGCATGTGGCGCGGGACGGTCTTGAAGAGTCAGCCAAGTAGCTGGCGCTCCCGTCGTTCAAGACGCGCGTGGGGAAGCCCAGCATTCGGCCTGCTTGCCCGCATCGAAGAGCCGAGACTTGGTGGATGAATGGCTGATGACGTCCCGCACGCGCGATACTCGCGCACTGGCTGACAGTGTAAGTAAACAAGCATTTGTCAATGTTGATCGTTATAATTCACGACGCTTAGCTATTTGTACACTCGCTGGTTCGCTGGCGCTTGACCTCCTCGCCTCCCTCGCACGAGCCGCAGTAGTGGCGCTTCCTGTCTGCTTCCCGCGCCGAGGCTGCATCACTGAACATGGCGCTGTGAGAACAGGCATTGGCGAATCGCGTAGCTGCAACCCGACCAACCGGCAGTCTTGCAGGATTGATAGGGGAACTTCGAGCTGGACCACGGGATTCCATGTCGAGGAAGGTTTCGCCGCTGATTACGTCCATCAAGAGGGCGTTCACTTCGCACAGACGCTGGGCATGCAGCGGCTTCACGTGCGCCACGTTGACTTTCTCAAGCGTGACCTGTACCACCGTGCGAACGGCTCGACCCTCCACGGGAGCACTTGCGACTTGATCCCTAGGCCAAGCGCTGAGATCTTCGGGCAGCACTATCGTCGAGTTGACTCTCCGCACGGCGTATCTTCCAGTGAACGCCTTGGGAAACTGCGCGCGACAAATGGGGCACGTGCTTTGCAGCTCCAGCCACGAATACACGCAACGGTGGTGGAAAATGTGGCCGCAGGGTAGCTGGACGCCGTTATTTCGCGGTCGATCTTCGCCAGCGTTGCTACTGTCGTCGTCCTCGCCATCGCTTTCCATGCAGATCACGCAGTCGATTGGGTTGTGGCCTTCGTTAGCCGCCACCTTCCACCGACGGTCGAGCGCTTCTAGAACGGACGAGTCGGCAGGCGAGACCTTCTCCAGCCGCGGAGCGACGTGTCGAGTCATGAAGGCAGCCCACGTTCGCGTCCGCAGCAGCCGCAGCACGTCACCCACGACGGAGCCTGGTGGAGTGCAGTAGTGCACTTCGACTCGGGCAGTCACCTCCATGGGTCAGTCTGTGCTTCCTATCTGAGTCTGTCAAACCCAAATGGGCGAAACAAAAGTGGGAAATGAGCTCAGGTCTGCATAGAACGCGAACGGCAAACGTAAATCACCGGCAGCGTGCTGGCTTCGGGGAAATTTCCAGTACAAAGCACGACCGCGACTGCCTTCGTTACCGCGGCGCAACAGCACGCTCCACATCCACAGTAACGGAACGGTAACGCCCTGTAATGTGATCGCTCAGCGTTAGCCGCACCAGGCAGCTCAGCCAGCACTCACGCTTGGCGCTGACTTGTGAGATCAGATGACTGGCCACTTGTTACGCACGCTGCGGATTACTGAAGAGCTACGTAGCCAACGTAGCAGGTGTAACGTTAGCCACCTGGCAACGGAAAATGCGAGCGAGCGAGCGAGCGATGGTCAAGATGTTGCTGCGCAAGATGAACATGGCTGCCTCTGCAGCTGATGGATGGCTGCGCCCCTTCTCTGCCGGGAGTGCCACCGCCGTTTCCTAATCGTCGCTCGATCTTTCTTATTTGAGCCCACGCAGCGCACACTGTGTGTCTATGCACATGCAGGTCCAGGCCTTCGTTCGTTGCCAGGTGCAGCGGGCAGTCCGAGGCTCCGGTGCAACTTGGTGTTCGTCTGCCTGTCTCCGAGTCGGGGCCGGTCTCTCTCCGCCAGATCAGGCAGTTCCCAGTCCAGTTTCCGCGCCACTTGGCCGACGTCCCACGGTGATCATTACTCACCGACCAGGCAGTTGGGGGAGTTGGACTAAACACCTCGGGGCCCTTTCCGGAAGGGGGTGCTGCGAGGCGGTATCGCTGCCAAGTTCGGGTCTGGAGCGTCAACACGATTGCCAGCGGCGGTCCGTCACTCCCCCCACCAAAATGAGGAAAGACTGCGAGATCTCTCGGCTATCAAGCGTCTTGCTTCGATTGCTGCGGCGAAACCGAGAGGAGCGCGTCGCGCGTTCTTCTTCTTTCCAGCGCCGTAAAACCGAACGACTGTTTGGAAGGGAGGGGCCGCGGAAGCGGTTGAAGTTTGAAGCAACGCGGCGTCATCTTTCTCTCCGGCGTGGTCGGGTCGCCTGTCAAATTGACAGAGGTCTCCATCGAAGTGTATCCGCTGCATGTGCAAGAACAAGAAGGCGAGCGAGAGCGCGTCGCATGTGGCAATTGGCGCGCTCCGTCTATCTTTTTCGTGGTGCGCCAAAACCGGCCAAATAAGATTTGCTTGGCAGTCGTCCGCTTCTTCCTTCTTCATGTTGGCTCTTGGTCGCACGGCCGTCGGTCGGTCGACGCGCCACGACGCCACGACGCCGAGCCTTCTCTCTCTCTCTTGACTACGACATCGAACCCCCCTGAACCCTGATACGCCGCGAACCCTCTCCGAGGCGGAGTCCGATCGATCGTGATCGCCAGCAGGGCAGCAGGATACCAGGGCGCAGAAAACGGGGCGGGCGCGGGACGGCATGACGCCGGCCGCTCCGGCCGCGGCCGTAAGTAAATGCGCAGTCGGGCCAAGGGCCAAGGGAGAAGGGATTCATCCTCCCGCCCGGCCCATACAAACGCGCAGGTAGTTTATGTCACCCGCGCCAAAATTTCGAGCCGCTCGCTCCATCGCTGGGATCGGGGCGAGCGATCGATCGAGCGAGCGAGCGAGCGATCTCTCCGCACCCCAGCCGGATTGCGCGATGGATCCCCGTTTGCCCAGATGGCTCGGCCACTCTTCTGACTGGTTAGGTAACCGGGCTGCAAGTGTAGGTCATCTGGTCACAGGGCGAGGCTGCGGATTGGCCCATGCCCGGCAGACTGGCGTGCCACTGTGCAGAAGCAGCAGACTGCCGCCGCGTGGTTAAAAAGCGGCGGATACCGTAGCGAACAAATGCTCCTTTTTTCTTCGAAACTGCTCGCGTCCGTCCCCCCGCCACTCACGCGGCGTTGCCATAGACAGACGGCAGCCAGGAGCAGGCAGGCGAGCGAGCGAGCGAGCGAGCGGAACCGCCGGCGGGAGACTCTCTTGCGGAAAGGGGTGGGTGGCTCTCTCTCTCCTTTGACTTCTCCCCCTTCGCTTCGCCGCCCGTCCCCTCCCGAGGCGAGACGAGCTGCCTGTTCACTCACTTTTGTTTTCTCTGGGCAGAAGAGGACTGGCAGTGGAGTGCGTTGCAGCCAAGCGAGAATCAGAGCAACCGCTCGCGATCCGGCAAGGAAGGACAACAGCGAACCCCAAGCAGGAGCGAAACCATGGATATTACGGTGCGCGTCGAGGTGCAGTACCATGCGCCGGCCAACGCCGTGACGCGCGACGTGCTGGAGATGTTCCGGTCCACGACGTGGGTGCGTTTCATGATGCGCTACATCTCGCCGCGCCTCAAGAGCTCATCGCCGGCGGACCAGGCCATCCTGGAGGAGCTGGAGAGCCAGGAAGCCGCCGAGGTGCACGACGGCGAGGAGTGCGTGATCTGCATGAGCGAGAACCCGTGCGATGGCCACGTGGCGCTGCCCTGCGGCCACACGTTCCACTATCCGTGCATTTCGTCCTGGCTGCAGAACCAGAGCACGTGTCCCGTGTGCCGCTTCCAGTTCCCCAAGGCGTTCACGGGCAAGTACGCGGTGCAGAAGCTCAAGTCGTCCATGGTGCTCTCGGAGGAGCAGGCGAAGCTGCCGCGCGCGGATCTGCTGAGCCTGGACATCGGCAAGCAAGTGGTGCGCGCGGTCGTGAGCGTGACGCTGATCAAGGTGGATCCCGAGGGCGAGCAGGAGGAGTTCCCGTGCGAGCTGAGCGCGTGGATGCTGGATCCGTCCAGTGGCGAGACGTTCTCCGAGTTGGATTGCATATAACGCCCAACTGCGCCCACCAGCATTTAGACAGACAGAGAGAGGAGCGTAGGATCACGACGACGACGACGACGACGACGACGATGACGGCGACTGCGAAGGATGTAGGCGTTCGATCGAACGAACCCCGCCTCGAAGCGACGGTAGGGGACACGTAGGTATTTATCGGCAGACGGGAAAGAGAGAGAGAGAGAGAGAGAGAGAGAGGAGAAAACAAGAAAGCACAGAGAGAACGAAGCAATTGTAAAGCAACATGGAATGGACACGGGCCAGAAATCTATGAGTGAAGCAAGCTTGCATGCATGCTTGCACATGTGCGGCGTGCGCGATGTCTGCGAAGATCGCAAAGCGTAAATTAGGGAGTCAACATGGTCAAACATGCCGCATGCATTCCGTTGTGCCAACAGCAACAGATGGGAGAAAATGAGATAGTCACTTGTTGGTGGCGTGATCAACGACGGCAAAGGCCTGAACCGCACAATGACACTTGGCAGTCGGCCAGACAAGTGCAATACTCGCACACACGAAAGCGGTGTGTGCTCCTAGCGAGACTCAATCTACGATGGCCACTGCTGCATGTACGCGGCAGGCAGTCTTGAGCTCGCGCGGGGCGATCGACGCCTGCATGACACGCTCGCTCCTTCTCGCTGCGTCATGTGACTCGCCATGTTGCCATGTCCCCGCGTCAGAGCTGATCCTGCGATGCGGGCCTTTGTACGGGCGTTTCTGATTTTGCTGGCGCGCAGTTGCTTGCGCCCACCCCTCGCTGGAAACTGCTCGACTGCCAGGTGGGTGCAACTTCAAGCGGCGGTCTCCGCACTTGGGCATTACAACATGGCGGCCGCCGATCGTGCTGTCCGCCTGACAGGCGGGGCATCCCTAGGTCCTTTCTCTACGGGAGCCGATACGCATCGCGGGCGTTGACTCGGTGCTTCGAATTGGCTGGTCGAGTGACACGGCCAGTCAACGGGTAGTCCTCCTTCATTGAATGGAGAAACTATTATCTTATCTCGGTACCTGACTCCATCACGACACGAAGTGCGTCCTCGCCAATCTGTCACTCTGAGTTCGCTGTTCCTCGGTACTACCGGTTTCTCCTCAGTATGCTATTCGCCAGTCTGAAACTGGCCCGGTCCACGCGGGTAGGGCATTCCAGCGAACCGCCTGCCGACCAGTCACTCCGCTCAAGTACGAAAGCACCGTCAGCGCGCGCGCAACTTCGAGGCGGCAAGCCACTCAACCAATCGTTCCCAAACGGCAACGAAGCGTTGCCAACCCGTCCCATTTAGCAAAGGCAACTTCGGAGCGATGGTGGCAGCGGCGACGTCCTCGAGTTTCCCGCGCGGAAAGAAGCCGCGGCCGGATGCCAAGGCGGCTGCGGTGGCCGGCGGCAAGAAGCGCAAGCACTCGGCGTCCGCTCAGCCGGTGGCGAAGCCTGGCTCGGCTGTCGTCCAAGAGGAGGAGGAGACGCACGCGGACGCTCTGTTCGGCAAGAAAGGAATGGCTGCCACGGCGGCTGCGGCGGCTGAAGAACAGGCCAAGAAGCCCAAGAAGGCGCGTGTGACCGCCCACAAGAGCGACAAAAGCGAGAGCGAGCCGGCGGCTGCGACGGCCGCCACGGTCACGTTCAAGTCTCTGCACAAGGGCGTGCTGTTACTTGGCTGTGTGCGGCAGGTGACGGACGGACAGGACTTGATGGTGAGTCTGCCCAACAAGCTCAACGGCACGGTGTCGCTGGCCGAGTGCTCGGATGAGTTTTTCGCCTACGTGCAGCAGCAGCAGAAACAGAAAGCCAAGGCTGGAAAGAGCGAAGATGAGCAGGACGAGGAGCTTCCGGCGCTGAGCTCCATCTTCCAGGTGGGGCAGTTCGTGCCGTGCGTGGTGCTGGGCACCAGCAAAGAATCCAAGCGCAAGTTGATCCACCTGTCTCTGCGCACGTCGCTGCTGCACGCGGAGCTGAGCCCCAGCTTTCTGACCAAGGGAGCGGCGCTGCATGCCACCGTCTCGTCTGTGGAAGACCACGGCGCCATGGTGAACCTGGGCATTCGCGGCGTGCACGCCTTCGTGCCGCGCAAGGAGCTGAGCGCTCCGGTGCAGAAGGGTCAGCACATGCTGGTCAACGTGCTGGCCATGAACACGCACACGTCTACGGCCACTGTGACGCCGGAGCGCAGCCAGGTGGTGAAGGCCGTGACCCGCGGCACCTCGTTCACGATCAAGCAGCTGGTGCCAGGCATGCTGTTCAACGTTCGCGTGGAGGACGTTTTGGCCAATGGCCTGAATGTCACCTTCCTGACGTTCTTCTCGGCCACGGTGGAGCAGAATCACATGAGTCTGCCGTGCCAACAGGGTTGGGAAGCTGCCTACCGCAAGGGTCTGAAGGGAAGAGCACGTATTGTGAGCATCGATCACATCTCCAAGCAGATCACGTTGTCCATGGCGCCGCATGTGGTGCACCTGCAGATCCCTGCGTCGCCCTTCGCGGTTGGCGACGTCATCGAAGAGGCGTTCATTGAGCGCATTGACTCTGGAATCGGCATGCTGCTCTCGCTTCAGAGCAACGTTAGCGCTGAGACCCAGGGCGAGGACGAAGACGTGGATATGGAGGACGCTGACGCGAAAAAGAAGAGCAGCACCAATGCGAGCTGGAAGTCTTTTGCGCCTGCGTATGTGCACATCTCCAACGTCTCGGACAAGCATGTGGACAAGCTGGAGAAGAAGTTCGCGGTTGGTGCAAGTGTCAAATGCCGAGTGATCGGCTTTGCTCCCTTTGACGCACTGGTGAACGTGAGCTGCAAGGAGTCGTCGCTCTCTCAGACTGTACTGCGCCACAAGGACCTGAAGGCCGGAGCCAAGGTAAACGGAAAGATCTTGGCTATCGAGAAGTGGGGAATACTGCTGGAGATCAGCGAGGGCGTGCGTGCCCTGGTGTCGGCGCAGCATGTGCCTCCGTTCCTATCTCTGGGCAAGGCGAGCAAGAACAAGAAGGCCGACAGCAGTGGCAAGTACAAGGTGGGCAAGACGGTGAGCGCTCGCGTGCTGCGAGTAGACATGGAGACGAAGAAGACGTACCTGACTATGAAGAAGCCGCTGATGACCTCGGAACTGCCAATCCTTAGCTCGTATGAAGATGCGACGATGGGTTTCATCACACACGGCTACATCACCAAGATCGCCGACTACGGAGTGGTGGTGAGCTTCTACGATAACGTCTACGGGCTTGTCCCGATGGCGCTGCTCCGGCAAGCGGGCATCGAAAACCTGGAGGAGGCCTATGTGCTGGGCCAGGTTGTGAAGGCGCGTATCACGCGCTGTGACGTCGCCAAGAAGCGGTTGATGCTCTCATTCGACACCACCTCGAGCTCCTCCAGCGGCACGCCAACTGCTGCGCCAGAAACCGCGTCGAAGCTCATCGGAACGACGGTCTCAAACGTCAAGGTGACGGATGTGGAGCCCACTTGTTTCCGCGTGCAGACTGAGGACGGGGTGGAGGGCGTGATCCCGTTTGTGCAACTCACGGATTTCCCGCGACAGACTTCGCTCGTCGATGGGCTGGTGAAGCGCTTCAGCACCGGCGATGTCATCACGGAGCAGCTGCTTGTGGTCTCGCAGGCGTCTGACGGGGTCTTGACGCTGTCGAAAAAGCCGCTGCTGCTTGAGTTTGCCTCGCACTCGGCCATTCTACCGCGCGCGTTCGGCGATGTCAAGGAGAACGCTGTGCTGATCGGCTACGTGGCGTCCGTTCACGCGACCAAGGGTGTGTTCGTGAAGTTTCTGAACAACCTCGTGGCTGTTGCGCCCAAGGGGTTCCTCAAGGAGCAATTTGTGTCGGAGATCGAAGACGGTATGTTCGAGATGGGCGAGACCGTCGTGTGCACCGTCGCAAAGGTTGACGCGGAAAAGAAGCGGTTTGTCGTGGGCTTCCACCAACGCAATCTGCTCCAGCAAACCGAAACCACGAGGAAGCACCGGCCGGCCTTCTTCCAGGCGTACCTACGCGAGCAAGCGTCTGCACTTAATGCCGCCGCGACGAAAAAAGCGCCATTCGCGCTTGGCAAGACGGAGAAGGCAGAGTTCGTGAGCGTGCGGCCGTACGGTGCAGTGTTCACGCTGGAAAAGAACGACGAGACGGTTACGGTGATTGTGCCGTCGGTGACCGAGGAGACCAGTTCTTGGGAGGAAGGCGACTCCGTGAAGGTGCTGCTGGTGGACTACGACTTCAGCAAGGGCGTGTACTATGGCGCGACTGATGTCTCGCTGGTGAAGAATGGGTCCAAGAAGTCCCGCAAGCAGAAGCAGCGCCTGAAAACCGGAGGGAAGGTCGCGGCTGCGACGGTCATGGCCGTGAGTCCCACCGAGAAATACGCGGTGGTGTCGTTCCCCGATCCGGAAAATGCCGAACTGCTCCAATTTGGTGTGGTCCAGCTGTGCGACTTCTGGTGTCCGTCCCAGACGAGCAGCCAGCTCGGGATTGAAGTGGGGGCCTCAGTGGCGTGCCGCGTGTTGTCGCCTGCGCTTAAAAGCGCGAACTCTCTCCACACAACGCCGTTCGATGACCTGGTGCTCCTGTCGTTCGAAGACGAGGAGCTCCTGGCCAAGACGAAGCCGAAGCACACTTCGCAGAGAAAGTCCGACGATGGCATGTCGAAGCTGCCAACATACAGCGAGGATCACCTCAAGCTTGGTAACACCGTCACTGGCATCATTGCCGGCATCAAGGAGACCTCAATGAAGATCCTGCTGAAGACGGGCAAGAAGGGCGGAAAGGTCAAAGTGAGCGTGTCCATTGTGGATGTGGACGAAGTGGAGGAGGCCTCGAGCCACTCGCACCCTTTCGACAAGTTCACCGTCAAGACCCCGGTCA